>CAUYPK010064777.1:0-18605 GCA_963574355.1 Loris lydekkerianus
GGAGTGGGGCTTTGGTGTGTGCCACACCTTTTGGGCGCAAGACACGACTGTAAGAGGGACTTTACCTAAAAAATGCAATCAGTATAACCTGGTTTATTGTACCCTCAATGAATCCCCAACAATAAAAAATAAAGAAAAAAATATATATAAAAGCTATTCCTAGTCCATGAACCATAAAAATATTTTATAATACAATTACTATTCTGATTTAAATGATCAATTGATTATCAGAACGTTATCCTTGCTAAGTATGTAAATTTTTAATATTTTAATTCATAGTTGTTGTTGTTGTTGTTGTTGTTGTTTTAGATCATGGCCTAGAGTCCATGAGGACTTCAACCTCTGAAGTCCTAACACACATGAGATAGTACAGATAACTCCAGCTGCCATAACAGGTAATCCAATATTGCAGTGATTTTTATTTTAACAGTAGTTTATGTTTTATTTGCATACTTTTACATCAGCAGTTGTGAGGTGGTGTATCTGTGCCACAGAGGCATTCAGAACTTTAGGATAAAGAAAAGCAAACCATCTTCAATATGTAGTTCATGAATCTTGAAAACACCCTGAAGGTTGACATCTAACTAATAGGCTTTCATTGGAGACAGGATTGGGAGTAGGACAGAGATTCTTGTGGACCTAGGCTGGTGAAGGTGCACTTTTCTTTGTTCACATCCTCGGAAAGGCTCAGGTGGTTGGCCAAATCCAGCAGTATGGTAGCCTGGATATTGTAGTCATTCTAAAAAGAAGCAGCAGTAAGTCTGACAAATAGCTAAGCTAGTATCTGACTCAGGGCTGCAAAGGTCAAAGACTCTTAAAATAGAAGTTGGATTTTAAGCAAGTTTGCTATAATTCAAAATTTTATTATACATAAAGTATCTTTAAATAAATTGCTTAAAATTACCTTTTCTTGATTTTATACATCTGGTAAAAAATAAAAATAAACTATACATATTTGAGTAGTAGTACCTTCTGAAATGTAATATGCAATTGAATAACTATATTAATAATTCAGCAACATGAAAAAGGAACAGACACGCTATGGGGGTATCCTTTCTCTGAGATATCAATGTATAATTGACAATCTCCATATTCTTATAGAATGATTGCTCTTTGTGTTTAATAAGTAAGGCTAAACTCATCCAAGACAGAGCTCTTCCCATTGGCGTGTCAGAAAAGATATTACCACCCCACAAACATCCACATGAACTAACTTCAGCACAATGATTGAGTCAAGCAGTTCTGGTCACCTAAAAGTCTTGGGCCATAATCCTGGAGATGGGCTGGCAAGGGCCAACTGCAGCAGAGACTCTGTCATGTCAAATGGCTATTAGCAGAGGCAGGTTATTCTGTAACCTTACAGTTTAGAAGCTCTACAACGGAGGTCAGGGCTTTTCTCCCTGGGACTAATATCCTACCCTGCCAGACGCATGCTGTGCCGGGATGGAAGGGACACACAGCTTATCCATTTCCTGCAGTGAACGCTGCATCAACAATCTAGGGGGAAGAAGAGTGCTACTTAACACTATCCTAACTTGCATGACGATGTTATTTTTCATTATGTACTTTCAAAATTTGTTTTACAGTGAAAAGCTTGCCTTAGACTTTATTGCTCCCATCCATTTTCTCCATTTTTTTCTTTTTTTCCATTGTATATTTTTAGTCTACTTTCAAATTGTGAGTTTTTTAAAGGAAGAGTTAAATATAGATGAGAGGAGAAAGCAAGAAAAAAAAATGGAAGTACATACTTAAAATAAGAATATATTTCATAGTATAGTATATTTTTAGTCTAATCTTCTTTCAAATCGTGTGCTTTGTAAAGTAAGAGTTAACTCTATATGAGGGGAAAAAAGCAAGAAAAAACTATGGAGCTATCTGTACCATAGTTTTTTTTTTTTTTTTTTTTTTAATAAAAAGATATTTCACTGGTTTTATTTTAGTGTTGTACTATAGGTTTACTCTGGTAAAACAGTATCAGTTCATTGGCAACACCCAATAGCATCTGAATTTCACCAGGACTACAGAGATAGGAAATATATAGCACAAATATGCCAAAATATCCATGTTTGAGTCTAAATTTTTATAGGAAATTTCTAGATCAGCTATTTACAAAAAATAAGTCATTCCTATAGCTTTTATTCCATGAATAAACCTTCACAATACAGAGCCACTTTCTTATTATTTTATTTCTCCAAGAAAATATAATGACTCCCAAGACAGTTATTGAAATACCACTGATGAATAATTAAACTGAATATTATAAAAATAACGTATAAATTCACAGTATATATTAGCTCTTATAATAATCACACAGTCATTTTGAAAACATGAATCTTAAAGTTATCCATGGAAATGCATTTACCTTTTGTGCCCTTTTTAACTAAATTTTTTCAAGAATATGAATTATACACTTAAGTTGTCATTAAGCTCTTTTGTCATTGTCTTACTATGTTCTTAATTTTCTGCTTTTCTTCGATTGACATATAGAACGTAAAAGCTCTTTTCTGAGTGCCAGCATCAAATATATTGACCAACTGTGAGGCTGGCACAGATCTTCTCACATGTTCACAATGTTTTTGGACTATTCAGCTGCCCCTCAAACGTTTTACAACTGCAAGGCTTTAACTATAATATTGGAAAATTAACTTGTAAACGTTTTAGAACTGCAAGGCTTTAACTATAATATTAGAGAATTAACTTGTAACAATTTTAACATAAAATGAATTATTTTAATCTCTGCTATGGATGTTGTTTGAAGTGTCTGTGTCATCTCCAACTGATAGTAGAGACCAGTCATAAAAGATGTAGGGGACAAATGGTGACCCCTCCCTCTCTCTCTCTCGTGACCCTTTATGTCACTGTGAAAGGCATAATGAAAGGAAGGGATTTAACCAGAAAGTCCTGTAGAATGGTGCTAGGGGTTTTGATATAATGTTCCATAATAAGAAAAAGAAAAAAAAATTGCAAGAACCAATTTTTCTAGATTTGCACTAAGGAACAAATGATTGTTATGTATATGCTCACAACAATATGTTGTTTTTTTAATTAAATCATAGCTGTGTACATTAATGAGATCATGGGGCACCATACACTGGTTTTATAGACCGTTTGACCCCTTTCATCACATTGGTTAACATAGCCTTCCTGCCATTTTCTTAGTTATTGTGTTAAGACATTTACATTCTGCCTTTACTAAGTTTCACATGTACCCTTGTAAGATGCACCACAGACACAATGTTATTAGTTTAAAAGTGGCCATAAGTTCATGACTTTCTGAAATCTTTTTTCCAAACATTGATATTCTTAACCCTGGAAATCTTGGATTTGTTCAAATTTAAAGGCACATTTTGGTTATTGTTATTTATAACAATTAGAAGAACTAAAATGTTCATTTCATAGGAAAAAAAGAAAGAACATGCCAAGCTATGTCTGATTTGTAGATAAGGGAAGGGGAAAGGAAAATGAGAATAATGCAACTTTGTAGTTCTCTGTTCATCGGAGGAATTTTTTTTTTTTTAGACAGAGTCTCAAGCTGTCATCCTCGGTACAGTGCCGCGTGCTCACAGCAACCTCCAACACTTGGGCTTAAGTGATTCTCTTGCCTCAGCCTCCCAAGTAGCTGGGACTACAGTTGCCCACCACAACATCCTATTTTTTGTTTGTTTGTTTTTGTTGTTGCCATTGTTGTTTTAGCTGACCTGGGCCAGGTTTGAACACACCTGCCTTGGTGCATGTGGCTAGCACCCTGCCCACCAAGGTATGGGTGCTGCCCGGAATTATTTATTTTAATCAATGATATTATACAGTTTTACTTATCAGTGTAATAAACTCAATACTTAACAAAGATCATGAAAAACTGCATTAAAATAATGCTAGTGCGGATGCTTCCTGCTTTTCAAATTTGGCTAGAATCTACATAGTATACCATAAAATAATAATAGAGAAGTAACAAATGTTGCAAGTATCATGTATTGAAAATTACTAAGTTAAAAAAAAAAAAAAAAGAAAAAAGATACCCTGTACCTGAAAAGAAATTTCTTAACCCTTATAACTGAAAAGAAATTTCTGGTTATAATTTCTAAGAGAATAGAACAAGTTTACTTGAATTAGTTATTATTATTATTAATTCATATATAATTGGAGTCAAAGAAAAATCTGAATTATTAAGACCCAGGATATTAGAATCACTATAATAAAATATAATTCAATGATATGCTATTGAATTTGTGTCAAGATACCATTTCCTATCAGAAGTCCTGAAAAAGCTGCATAGCGCTGAATGCATTTTGTTTCTAAATGTTAGAGGTTGTATGCAAAATTTGGCCTACTCAGATTTTTAATTTCCCACAGTCTTTCTTGTCATAAAGATTTTAGATACGTACAAAATGTAGTGTGCATCTACTGAAAGGTTTTGATAATTCAAGACAGACAATAAGAACCTTAGCAAGTGAAGTGTGTTTCATGTGCACACAAGGTCTCTAGGTCTGTTGAAATAAGTGAAGTTATTTGCCCTTCTGATGAGTGTAACAAACCTCTATATTTTATAGCATTTCTCTTTGCTATTTTATGTCGATTCTCTTTTTTTTTTTTAATTTTTGGCCGGGGCTGGGTTTGAACCTGCCACCTCTGGCATATGGGGCCAGCACCCTACTCCTTTGAGCCACAGGCAGTATCCATATCTGCCAATTCTTAATAGCTAATTGTGGATTCATCCTTTATATTCTGTCTTGTTCTAGAAAGATAAAAGTTATATTGGTTCAGTAATAGCCTAATTTTATAGACTATGTTAAGACTGTAGGACTGACATGGCATCCTGTCTACTTTATAGACAAGTAATGAAAGCATACAGACCTGTCCCAAACTGGCTGTCTTTTAGGCAACTTACTTGATCTGACTCTGGTTCCTTATTATAAAATGAAGATTTTTAACAAAGAGTCTCTCCGAAGTCCCCTCTTAAACATAAAATTTTATGCTATAAACTTTAATCAGAATTAATACATATTTTCAACACAGATCAACTCTTACATGCACATATGGAAATAACACTCTTTGGAAATCAAAAAGGTGGGAAGAGGAAGGAGAGAAGGGGTAAATTCACACCCAATTCAGTGTACATTATCTTGGTGATGGGCACACTTACAACTTTGATTCAAACTGTATGAAAACAATATATGTAACCAAAACATTTGTACCCCTGTATTGCCCTGAAATTACAAAAAAAAAAAAAAAAAAGTGTATGCAGAAGTAAAGTCATAATTTTAAGAGTTCCTAATTAAGATAAGCTAAATAAGGATTATAAAAACTATTCCAGATATTTTCTACTTCAAATGATTTTGCTACTTAGATTATACATTCACCTTTGCCAACTCACCCATGCTGGAATTCTGTTTATACTCCCGAAAGTAGCACATCCAATAACAGAAGAATGATATCCAGTTGATGAACTACCCAATCCCCACACAAATTTTTGTCAATGTAGCATTTTGAAAAGCAATTGACCCACCTCCATTTTTTTTTTTTTTTCCTTTGTTTGGATCACAAACAATGACCATCCAGTGGAATGGTTTTTTTTTTTTGTATACACTTGGCTTTCTGTACCAATCTAATAGCAGATAGATATTTATCCCCCACAGATGAAACACATGTTTCTCTTTGGATAGGTTTTCCCACTAAACAAACTTTTGCCATTGAAATCTATGTTTAGATTTGGGCTATTGGAACATCACCAAGTTAAACAGATGCTTATTTTGCTAATTCAGAAATATGTTAATTGTTCTGTGAATTTAGTTACAATCATTAAGTATTATTTTTAAATAATTACTTTGTAAAAGACAGTTCTTCTAGTGTTTGATTTTTTGGCACATGAAGTAGACCTCAATTTTATGAAAATTACTTAAGCTATCTGCATTTCTTTTTTCCTGAAAGTGAATGAACCTTTTCAACCTTTTTGGTGACAATTAGAATCATGCTTTGCTCAAATCTGTCCAAGGAGAAGTCTAAAACTAGCAAAATGCAGGACTGTTACTTCGTGGGATGAAAAAAAAAGGAAAGAAATATTTTTTATAAGTTCGTACCTACGTTTATTTTGAGCAACTTGCTCCTTCTTGACCTCAGTTCCCTGTGTGTAAAATGATGAGTTTGCACTAGGCGATTTTCAAAGTCTCGTCAGCCCTAAATTGCTAGCAGTCCTCTGTGACTCCATTTACAAGCCTCATTGAGCTCATTTACCACAGATGTGCTGTTATCCCAGATCAATGCCAATAAACATCAGCAATGGGAAACAGCAAACAAGAAACTAAATGCTGTTGATGGTGCAGGGATTGATGTAAATGAAAGCTCAGTTTAGTTTTTATTACACAGAACTGGATTTCTTTAGAGTGTGTGTATGTGTGTGTTACCTATGACGTCTGAGGTTAGAATTCCCATGTACGTTCACCATATTATCCCTGTTGTAATTTCCATCCCCATGGTATTCTTCATCTTCTATTCTATTCTGCAGGTTTCAGAGGGATTGAGTTGAGATCAGCACTGGTCTACGGGAAGTAGTCTTTGTCTTGTCTAAGTCACCTATCTTCCTTCCTCTGCACCCCTAATTGTCAGAAGTGGCTATAAGTTATATGCCTCCTGGAGGTCAATGGGGCTACAAGTTAAGAATAAAATTACCTGTGGCTAATCCTGCTTTTTGTGCGTTTAACATTTTCATTCCCCACTTCTCCTTTATCATCCATAAACCTCACAGGGAAACAATAATCTCAGTCTCATGAAATTAACCTCAATCACTTAAGATAATGCATTGCCCTTATAGAGACTATTGAATTTGTCGATCTCAATTGCCCTGCAGCTAATCACAAGCAATAAGAAGCTAAGGTAAACCCATTGGAGGACATTGGGGCTGGTGTTAGCTTTTCTATTAAGGGAATCCCCGTCTCCCTTTTGCTCATTTTGATGTTAGAATCATCCTACTGTGGTTATGAATAAAGATCAAGAGAAACACAGAAGTCTTGATGTCACTGAACGCCTGAACCAAAACCATAACCACCATCAATATCCACACATCTTGCCATCTGAGGGAAAATCACAATAGTTGTTTATGGTCGATGTGGTGCTGTACTGCCTAGAACTGCCTTCCGCACTGGAGTATTTCCTCTACCAGATATTGGGAAGATTATGTGCTGACATCTCTCAGCTATCAAACCCTCTCCCTGAATTGCATCAGCTAAAGAAAGCCTCCTTACCAAAGGAGAGTCCCCTTCCTGGGGAAGACTGCTTCAATAGCAGTAAAAAAGCTGATATCTTCCCTCAAAACAGAATAACTCTGGAGGACCGTCCCATCTGTGGGAATTCTGACAAACTCAGCTAAGTCCCTGGCATAAATAAAACTGAATCCAACTCTCTCTTCACCCAGAGTCCAGTTTCTTCCACTTCCCCTAAGGTGAACCTTCCGAGAAAACTCTCTGTGAAAACCCCCTTGACAGACACGTCTTGCAATAGCATTTAATCCACGTTGGATTTTTCTGTACACTTGTGGCTAAAATTGTTCCTTATTTACAAGTGAG
The DNA here is from genome assembly GCA_963574355.1 of Loris lydekkerianus. Lineage (NCBI taxonomy): Eukaryota > Metazoa > Chordata > Mammalia > Primates > Lorisidae > Loris > Loris lydekkerianus. The sequence goes on from CAUYPK010064777.1 coordinate 7,557, forward strand.
TATATGAGCTAATCTAATGACTGGTGAAATGCTATTAAAATAGCAACCACTGGGTGAACTAATTGGCAGACTTCAACCAAAGAACCTTTGTAGTGTGATGGAAGATTCATGACCTTTCTTGGTGATTGGGTTCAAATCCAAGCCTGGTCACCTCCCAGCAAGATAAATTTAAACAAAAGATTTAAGCCTCTTTAAGTCTTATTTCCCTCAAATATTAAGTAAACTAATGATAACTGCTTTATTTTACTTTAATTCATAATTTTTGGTGAGCCATAAAAAGACAACACCTGTAAAATACGTAGTGCATAAAGCATTCTTGATACTTTCTGTGACAGTTGAACAAAGTGACATATAAATTTTATCTATCATAGAGGGTCTCCACTATATAAATAGTGGCTATTACTAGCAAACTAACTTTATAGTTATTTTCCTACATGATACAAGTCTAAAATTATATTTCCAGATTTTAGAATATAAAATTCTAGTTTGCATTTATTACCTTTATACTCTTATTTTTATTTTAAAATACATACTCATGGTGCGGGGTTTCCACTGTGTCTTATGGAGGAGGCAATGATGGGGAGTTAAGAATCTAGGAATGTTGGGGGTGGGCACAGTCATTGCTGTCTCTGGGTACAGGCAGGGAGATCCAAGAAGCACAACTGTAAAACATTCACAGTGTCCTGAGCCCAAGAGGCAGGACGGCTTCAGAAGTCATGGTATTTATTGGTGCTGGGCTCACCAGGAGGATCAGGAACTAAGACTTTGTGCGGGGACTCTGTTCACTTTGGACAGCTGCATGTTCCTCATGCGTGATGGCCCTTGTGGCTGATATTTTTGGTCAGGCACTTGTTTCTCACAACATGCATTCTGACTTCTGTGTGCATGGCTTTCTGGCACTAAATAGATGTTCAGTAACTATTTACTGACCTAGAAGTAGCTTACAATTTGTTTCTTGCTTTCCACAATGTCCATCATGCTTTGCTTTTAACAGTAAAGAATCAGTTCTTCCTTTGAGTTCTTCCTTGAGTACACACAGACGTCCCAGCCACAGATCAAAAATTATCTTCACTTTTTATATTAAAAACAAAGAAATTGTAGGCCAATGTTTCAGGATGGTTGTATCTTTCAGAACACAGGTGAAGAAAATCTATAAATGTTACTCTAGACCAATGTTTTTCAACCCTTTTTATTTCACAGCACACTTGAACCTAAAGTTAAACTTCCATGGTATACTTAAACTATATTGATTAAAAAAAAAAAAAAAAAAAAAAAAAAAGAGTAAAAAAAGAATATACTTACTGTGCTTTAAACTTCTTTTGAAAATAATTGAATTAATGATCTTTAACAGTCTTCCTAATACTTCCTGTGATCCTCTCACGCACACCAGTTGACAACTGCTACCCTAGACCCAGTGCTGACCAAGAAAGGATTGTAGGTAAAGTGAGGCTCATTCGCATTACTGAATGTGCCCCACTTTGCTGTGCAATTTGCTTGTGAAATAAAAAAACAAAAAACTTTCTCTTATGGATTTATGGTCTTATGGGAAAAGGGATGGTTAAAGTTCTATGTGGTGAGACACTCCCAGGGGCTGTGTTAGGCCTGATGCCATTGGAATCTGGGTAGATGAGGGCAGGCTGCCAGAAAAGATTTTTCAAGGTTCTGATTCTATCAGGGGCCACAGGGACACAGGGAGCAAGAATTACGGGGAGGATTGCTATTATTGCAATTGGGTGCCAACTGTATACCTCTAGAACGGAAGTTACAAACTGGCAACTTGAAAGCTCAACCTGGCCCATAGATATGTTTCATTTGGCTCATATACTGTTTTTTAAAAAATATTAACACCTTTTAAAAGTGGAAAACTTCATATAAATATTCAGATTCTTGGCCTTTGCCAAGAAACAAAAACAAAAACAAAAAAATCAGTACTGAGCTCACATTTCAGTATAACAACAATTGGCTAGATGTTTATACACTTTCTCCAACCAGAAAAGAATGTGTTTTCCTGTTTGTCACAGTCCCCACCACTCCCTCATACTCTCCATTCCTCAACCTGAAACTCAGTTGCCACATATCACCATTTTTTGCCAGGTAATTACAGTGTGTGGAAATATTTTTCTATAGAAGACTACATTAATTAGGATAAAATAGAATGAGAGTTCTTCATTTTTCATGAAGAAAAATGACAGAATATTTTCTTAACCCGGTGAAGAATAATCACATACGTTTAATCCCACTTAATTCAGAGTATCTTCCTAGTCCCACATTCAAGGACAATCCTCACTCCTCCTTGGGGTTAAATAAATAAATATTAATTTGGTGAAAAGATGACCCTGTCCTTAACCATACAATCTTGACTTCAGGATAGGCTTTGGTATATACTAAGTGTTCAACCACTTGGTGAATGAGGGAATCTGAATGGAAAAAGATCTATGATTGACTCATTTCTCACATGACATTCTGAGGAAGGCTCTGTGACCACTAGTTTGTGTGTATTTTATATCCGTGCTGTCATATTGATATCTCTGCCCCAGCTGAGAACACCATGAAAACATAATGAATCTTTATCTCCCAAAGGCATCCACTTGGTCTTTCATAATGTTACCTGATAGACACTTAATGGACATGTCCCAGGATGTTGTGCTTGACCTTGTCCTGTCCATTTCTCTTTAAATCAGAAGCTAATGAAGACATGGATGATTTGTTTAACATTCTTATAGATAACAGTGACAGTATTTGGGGACAGAATGCCTCAAGCTAGATTGGAAAAGTCAAATATATAAAATAAATTTTATTAGTATGAGCTAAAGAGTGAGACAAACCCCAAAATATGATAGCTAGAGATCTCAACACCCCACTTTCAGCATTGGATAGATTATGCAGACAGAAAATTAACAAAGAAACATCAGACTTTATCTGGGCTATAGACCAAATGGACTTTTTCATAAGATACACTCTTGTCTTCAGCACATGGATCATTCTCAAGGATCATTCCCGTATATTAGGTCACAAAACAAGTTTTAAAAAACTACAAAAAATTAAATCAAATTATTTCCCTGACTAATAAAAGAAGAAATCAATAGCTAGAAGAACATTGGAAACCATATAAAACTAGGAAATTAAATAATATGATTCTCAATGGCCAGTGCATCAAAAAGGAAATTATGAAAAAACTTAAAACATTTCTTTGAAATAAATGAAAATGAAAACAATTTACTGAAATCTAAAAGATTATAGTAACAAGTGCCTACATCAAAAAAGTAGAAAAACTTTTAATAAAATTACAATGCATCTTAAATAATTAGAAAAATTAGAACAGACCAAACCCAATTAGTAGAAAAAAAATAATAAAGATGGCAGCAAATCTAAATGAAATGGAAACAATGGTACAAAATATCAACAAGACTAAAAATTTATTTTTGGGAAAGATAATATTGACAAACCTTTAGCTGGACTAAGAAAAAAGAAAGAAGACCCAATAAGCAGAATCATGAATGAAAAAGAAGTTAATAAAGGGACACTGCACAAGTTCAAAGGATTGTTAGACTATGTTGAACATGTGAAAGCCAATAAATTAGAAAATGTGAAAGAAATAACTTTTTAGATACACACAATCTACTAAGATCGAACCAGGAAGAAATCCAAAACTTGCCTACACTAATAACAAATAGTTCACAGAAACAGTTTACTAACCAGTCTCCCATCAAAGAAAAGCCTAGAAACTAATGGCCTCACTGCTGAATTCCACCAAAAATTTAAAGAAGAACTAATACCAAGCCTTCTCAAAATATTGCAAAAAATTACAAAGAATGAAATACAGGCCAACTCATTCTGCGGGGCCCCTATCACTCTGATGGCAAAACCAGACAAAGGCACAGTGAACCCAAGACGACTGTAGGCCAGCATCTTAATGAATATAGATACAAAAATCCTCAACAAAATATGGGAAAGCTGAATTCAACAACATATTAAAAAGATTATTTATTATGACTAAGCAGTATTTATACCAGAAATGTAAGAGTGTTTCAATGTATGCAAATCAATCATTGCAAAACATCACGCAAACAGAATGAAAAGGCTCTATGATCACTTCAGTGGACACTGAAAAAGCATTTGATAAAATCCATTATGCTTTCATGATAAAAACTAACAAAAATTGTTGTAGAAAGAACATGTCTCAAGACAACAAAAGCCACATATGACCGACCCACAACTAGTATCATGCTGAGTGGTGAAAAACTGAAAGCCTTTCTCCTCTAAGATCTGGAAGAAGACAAACATGCCCACTTCCCTCACTGTTATTCAGGATAATAATGGAAACTCCAGCTAGAGCAATCAGACAAGAGAAAGACATTAAGGGCATATAAATTGGAAAAGATGAAATTGAATTATCTTATTGGGAGACAAAGGCCTGATATTATATCTAGAGAACCCTTAAAACTGCACCAAAAAACTATTAGCACTATAAACAAATTCAATAAAGTCACTGGATAAAAATTAAAATATAATAGCTGGTAGCACTTTTGTATGCTAGCAGCAAGTAATCTGAAAGAGAAACCAAAAATTAATTCCATTTATAATAGCTATACATAAATAAAATACATACTTATTTATGATATTCCATGTTCATAAATTGGAGAATCCATATTGTTAAATTGTCCACTTTACCCAAAATAATCTACAAATTCTATGCAATTCCCATCAAAATACCACCGATATTCTCCTCAGAAATAAGAACAAAATATCCTAAAAGTTATATGAAACCACAAAGGACCCAGAATAGCCAAACCCATCTGAGCAAATACCTGAATTCAAACAATACCAGAGAGTTGTAGTAACCAAAACAACACAGTCCTGCCATGAAAACAGACACATATACCTAAGGAACAGAATAGAAAATCCAGAAATAAATCCACACGTTGATTATAAACTGATTTTGAATGAAGGTGCCAAAAACATATATTTGGGTAAAAATAATCTCTTCAACAAATAGTGTTGGCAAAACTGTAAATTTATATGCAGAAGAATGAAACTAGACTTCTGCCTCCTATCACATACAAAAATCAAATCACGTAAACTAACACCTTAATTATAGGACCTGAAATATGAAAAAGTACTAATAGAAAACATCACAGAAATGCTCCAGGGTATTGGTCTTGGAAATGATTCCTTGAGTTATGATTCGTTTTAGCCGACCCAGGCCGGGTTTGAGTCACCAGCCTCGGTGTATGTGACTGTGACCTGGTATATATGTGACCCACAGCACAGGTAAGCAAAGCAAAATTGGACAGATGAGATCACATCAAGCTAAAAAGCTTCCACACAGCAAAGAAAACAATCAACAAAGTGAAGAAAAAGCAACCTACAAGACGAGAGAAAGTAAGTGCAAACTACTCATCTGACAAGTGACTAGTAGCTAGAATATAAAAGGAGGTCAAACTACCTAACAGAACACACTAATAATCCAGCTAAAAATGGGAAAAAGATCTGACTAGACATTTTTCAAAAAAAGGCATACAAATGGCCAACAGGTATATGAAAGGATGCTCATAATCAGTAGGCCTCAGAGAAACGCAAATCAAAACTATGATAAAATATCATCTCACCCCAGTTCAAGTGGATTACATCCAAAGACAGGTGATAGTGAATTAAGACAGGGACCCTTGCATGTTGCAGGCTGGAATGTACGTGAGTGTGACCACTATTGAGAATAGTATAGAGGTTCCTCACAAAACTAAAAGTAGAACTATCCTATGACCCAGCAACCTGCTGCTCCGTATACATACATACAACAGAAAATAAATCAGTATATCAAAAAGTTATCTGGTCTTCTGTGTTTATTGCAGCACTATTTACAATAGCCAAAATTTGGAATCAACCTAAGTATTCATAAGTAGATGAATGAATAAAGAAAATCTGGTACATATGAAACAATATGAAATACTGTTTATCATAAAAAAGATTGAAATAGTATCATTAGTAACAAGATGAATGAAACCGGAGAATGTTATAGTAAGTGAAATAAATCAAGCAAAGAAAGACGAATTTTGCATCTTCTCACTAATATGTGGAAGCTAATAATTAAAGCATTTGCTCTAATGGGGATGGAGAGTACAATGATGTTTACCTGGGGCTTAGCAGTCTAACAAGAAGGAGGGAATAAAGCGGAGATGGTTACTGGGTGCAAACGTACAGTTAGAATGAACAAGACCTAATATTTGATAGCACAACAAGGTGACTATGGTCAACTATGGTATTGCATTATTTTAAATAATAAAAAAGTAGAATTAAGGTGGTGCCTGTGGCTCAAAGGAGTAGGGCACTGGCTCCATATGCTGGAGGTGGCGGGTTCAAACCCAGCCCCGGCCAAAAAAACTGCAAAAAAAAAAAAAAAGTAGAATTAAAATATTACTAATACAAAGAAATCATAAATGCTTTAAGTGATAGATACCCCAATATCCTGATTTAATTATTACACACTGAATACCTATATCAATATATCAAATGCATTCCATAAAGATATAAAATTATTAGGTACCCATAATACCCAAAAATAAAAAATTTAAAAATGGGCAAAGTTCTACATGAATGAATTGTATTATGTGGCATCTGAAAAAACCTAACGAATCATAAATGCTGATAGAAATACAGAATGTTAGCCCTTCCACCAAATACACTTCTCAGGCCTTTTCTAGTAAGTATGTGTGGGAGGGAGGGGGTAGTGTGTCTGTGAACCTATGTGTATTTTGTGTGCCAGGAAGTGTGTGTGGATATGCGTGAAAGAGTTGAAATGGGAGAGGCAGAAGCATACCTACTGAGTCAAGAGTATATCATTTGAAAACTGTTTAAACAAAGTAGAATTATTAAACTATAAAATGATTTTAAAAAATCATGCATATGTTTAATTCAAAAGGGATACTTGGGTTTAGAGTAACTGAACATATTTCCTTTGTAGTTCTAAGAGGTAGAAGTAGTATTAAAGGATAAAATTTCACAAAGATATATATATATATACATTTTTCAAAATGGGATTTCCCTCCACACTTGGTGTCTCATGCCTATAATCCTGGCATGCTGGGAGGCTGAGGAGGGAGGATCCCTTGAGCTCAGGAGTTCAAAACCAGCCTGAGCAAAGTGAAACTCTGTCTCTACTTAAAATAGAAAAATTATCTAGGCATAGTGGTGCACACCTGTTTCCCTGCTTCCCAGGAGACTGAGGGAGGAAGATCACTTGACCCCAGGAGTCTGAGGTTGCAGTGAGCAAGCCTGACGCCATGGCACTCTGGCCCAAATGCCAGAGTAAGATTCTGACACACACACAGAGATCTCCCCATCACCTAAAACATGAATAAATTAAATGGACTATCTAAGGGAAATTTTTTGTCATTATTACCCTGTTCATGTTGGACAGAAGCTTAGAAAAGTATCAGACAGGACGATATGTAAGAATCCTCCCATTTTTAAGTTTCCACTTGGAACTTGTCATTTTATGAAAATAATAAAGAAAACTGGTCCCAGCCTCTTAAGTTCAGACACTTGAGGGCTGCTATCACTTTACATCATATCCACACAGGTTGCATTGACAATTGTCAGTTGTGGCTGCTCAACATGCAAATAAACTTCCATTTTACTTATTTATTTGTTTATTTATTTATTTATCTTTGAGACAGATTCTCAAGCTGTCGCCCTGGGTAGAGTGCCATGGCTTCAAAGCTCACAGCAACCTCAAATTCTTGAGCTTAAGCTATTCTCTTGCGTCAGCCTCCCAAGTAGCTGGGACTACAGGTGCCCACCATAATGCCCAGCAATTTTTTTTTTTTTTTTTTTTGGCAGTCGTCATTGGTAATTTAGCTGATCTGGGCTGGGTTCGAACCTGCCAGCCTTAGTGTATGTGGCTGGCACCCTATCAACTGAGCTACGAGCACTGCCATAAGCTTTCTATTTCTGAGTTATTTACTCTGATAGACTTTAGCCAATCAAATGTTCCTGCCTCAACTTTGAATCTGGGATGGGGAACAAGAAGACCATCCACAATTGAGAAATCAGTCATACCTCCTGCAGTGCCAGCAAGAATGTAAAAAAAAGTGTCCTGCATAGATTCCCTAGTCTCTGACCAATTTGTGAGTCTGGTTCTCCACTCCCATAAGAATTCTGCTTCTCCATGTAATTCTTAGCTTTGCTGCAAAAGTTAACTAAAGACAATTTATGTTGTTTGAGGCAATAAATTGACTCAGAAAAAAAAAGTGAGAAATTATTTTATGGAAGTAAATGCAAATAATATTAATTTATAAGAAGTAAAACTACAGTGGGTTCACTTTGATTTCTTATGACCAGCATGTTCTATTACAATTGAAATCTATATGCAATCTAATTATGTTCAGAAGATTTGGGGAGATGGGGTCCATAAGAGAGTTTTGTGATACACATGGTTACAACTGATGGCAGTTTCAAATGTTGGAAATTTGATCTTAATTTATTTTCATTATTAGGAGTTTTATGGTATAAAGGCAAGAGAAAAATAAAGAAATTCTGAGTTTTTATAAACCTCTTACAGTATTTGTATGGGCTGTCAACCATTTCCTCCTTGATTGCTGATTTATAGCATTTCACAATCATACATTCTGATTGATACACTGTAATGCCAATTTTTTTTTTTTTTTTTTTTTTGCTGCTTATAAAGTGATAATGAAGCACCTGCAACAAGGTTCCAGACTCACCCATTTAGTGGTTGTGCTTCCATAATTTCCTTTTCAATAATAACTGCTTCCTTCTCCCTGTTAGAAAAAAACCTATGGTTGATTGTGTGCCTCTATAAAAACTTCAAAAACCAATCTAAGGCATTGTAATAATGAATGAAATAGTGCTCTTTCACTATGGTGATTTATCGCAACTGCTTTTAACCTTCTTTGCTCCAATTAGAATAATTTCTTTATTTGACAAACACCATATTTCTATATTTCCACTAATTAAACTAATAATTGGGTTTCTAAAATTAAAAATTTCTTCTCATACATATTTATTTTTCAAGGAATTTAATGTAATGATACATTAAATGTATCATTGCATTATATGTGTTAGTTATTAATTTATTATAAAATATGCATTTAAAATCATACACATAGTATAGAGAGAAAGTACATACAACACAGTGAAGAAAACACTGGTTTTGGAATCATATGTCTTAGATTTATATTTCTGTTTTACTACTAATATGTTTGTTGACCTTATGCAAGTCAGAAAGCACAACTGAAATTAAATGCTAATTTGGTTTTATTCTTTCAGTAATAAATATTTTATTATGTTTGAAGATCACATGAAATCATGTTAAAAATATTTATAAACTAAAATAGCTTATAAATAATGTTTGTATTTAGCTATGCATAAAACATACATAGTAAAATATTTTGGCTTTCTAATAATTTTACTGCATAAAGCAAGCTTCTATTCATTAGAAAAATGGTATTGGTTCCCTCAAATTTACTGGGAAAAAAATTATTTATAAAATTACTTAATTTCAAACACGCATGACATTTCATGAAAAAGGAAGGTTGGCTCTGAGGAGGAAGAAAACCACTAAGAATTGTTTTTTTGTTGTTGTTGTTTTGTTTTGTTTTGTTTTGGGGGGACAGAATCTCACTATGTCGCCCCTGGTAGAGTGCTGTGATGTCACAGTTCAGAGCAACCTCAAACTCTTGGGCTTAAGTGATTCTCTTACCTCAGCCTCCCAAGTAGCTGGGACTACAGGTGCCTGCTACAACGCCTGACTATTTTTTTTGTTGCAGTTGTCGTTGTGTAGCAGGCCTGGGCCAGGTTCGAACCCCTCGGTGCATGTGGCTGGCACAGTAACCATTGTGCTATGGATGCCGAGCCAACCATGGAGAATTGTTACAAGGATACCAATAGAGTATACCTAGGTGGATTTAGAAATTGCTTAGGACCACAGAGTCTTTGTGTTTTCTTCATTTTTCTCCCTTTATAAAACTGATATGTTTATAACTATCATTCTATGCGTGGCCCATGATTGTAATTTAGAAACAGATAACTCATTTTTATACTTTCATAAATGTACACAGGGAGAGGAATTTTGCCTCAGAATTGATTATATTCAAAGATCACTCACATATATATTAGATATAAACTTGGGACTTTAGAGCTGGGGAGATTTAGGTGAAATTTTAGACCCTGGGTTGATGCTATAATGAGTTGAGACTTTGGGGGAACATGGGCTAGGTTAACAAATTTTGTAGGTGGGACAGACATAAATCTTTGAGGAACAGAAAGAGGACAGAGCAATGTCTCCCAAATGATGGCTGCGTCCCAGTTCCCATAGACTATAAATAGGTTATCTTACACGGTAAAAGAGATTTTGCAGTTCTGATTAAGATTAAATAATTTGATATGGGCAGAATATTGTCAAGGTGGCCAGATCTAATTACTTGAGTCCTTATAAGTGGAAAACCTTTTCTGGCATGCCTGTCCTCAGAAAAGAAGAGATGGTAGTGTGGGAATAACTCTAGTCATCACGGTGGACTCTGAAGATGAAAGAATATGGTGCATGTTAGAATGGGTACAGGCAATTGCACTAATGTACACAACTACGATTTAACAATTAAAAAAAAAAAAATGAGAAAAAACCCATTTGGGTTTCGGCAAGAGACTTTAAATACTTGCCCCAACAAGAAGGGGATTAGACGTATTAACTGCCAAAAAGGGAGGCATCTGTTTATTTTTGCAGGAGAAGTGCTACTTTTATGCCAACAGATCTGAGATCATGCAAACAAGATCAAAACTCTCCAAGAAGATCTAGAAAAGAGAAGAAAAGAAACTTTAGAAAATCCCCTGTGGATGGGCCTACATGGTTTTTTCCCCTACCTTCTTCTGCTGCTACCCTTATTTACCCTTCACCTTTGGGCCCTGTATCCTTAAAAAAGGTTAGAGGCAGTTAAATCAGGTCGAGGTCCAATATCACCGGCTCATTAACCAATAATCTAGCTATTATTCTTCACCGCCCTCCATAGCACCAGTGATGGGTAAGACTCCCAAAGC
>CAUYPK010064778.1:0-10078 GCA_963574355.1 Loris lydekkerianus
AAGAAAGAAAGAAAGAAAGAAAGAAAGAAGGAAGGAAGGAAGGAAGGAAGGAAGGAAGGAAGGAAGGAAGGAAGGAAGGAAGGAAGGAAAGAAAGAAAGAAAGAAAGAAAGAAAGAAAGAAAGAAAGAAAGAAAGAAAGAAAAAGAAAGAAAGAAAGACTGAGAAGGGTTTTGATGGTGATATGTGGAGGTGAGAACAAATGTCTGGCTCTAACATGCCACACACATGAGCTATCAATGTCAATTGATGATAAAAAGCAGAACTAGCAACCAAGAGCAGGCACGCCCCCTACCTTCTGTGGGTAACTTACTTTCCCCTCCGCAGAAACTTCCTGAGGGAGGGCTGAACCAAAGGGTCAGAGGCAGCACACAGGGGCTACAGATGCTCTGGGAGAAGGCTGGAGGATGTCAGCAAGAGGACCACACTTCCTTTGCATCAACCTTAGGTAAATATCTAACAGGTGAATGACTATTATTTTTCTAAAAATGAGACAACAAAGCAACAGGATCCCATGGAGTTGCTGGCCCATTGTTAGGGAGGGGAGCAGTGGGGAGAGTGGTTCATTAAATTGCAGCTAAATCTTATCTTGCTAAATGTGAGTAAAGCAAGAGACACATCCTCAGACATAGCTGCCAACACTCCTGGGCTCCGGAGGGGAGAGATGTCAGAACCTACCCTTGTGAGGGGTCATCTCCGGAGCCTCTCTAGCCAACAGTCATGACCAGTTGGGGGCAGCTCCAAGTATAGGGTCACTCCATCCTCAGCAATATGGTAACCTGGGATCCTCCACATAAACATGTTCTAATATATTATAGATCATATATATTATCTATATATGTATATATTTGAATAACTGAGACCGGTCAGATGTCTGCAAGGTTTCTTTCCTGGTTACTGGTTCATTCTTTCTGTTTCCCCATCCAAACTCTGTAGAAGGCTCATGCAATTCTCTGATCACAGTCTCCAGTCTCCAGACACAAGCCAGGTGACTAATTAAGACGTCAGGTCATTTGGGGAACAGGAGTCATTAGTGAGAGTACTTTGTATCTATCCTCCTGCCTTTGGCTGGCGGGACAGTGGTGACATGAAGGAGGAAGGAAAAATATTCTAGCATTTTAACTTCTGCATTCTTCAAAAAGCGTCTTTTTTCTGCATCAGTCTGACCCTAAGTTATCACACGCAGGAAACTCGAGCTATCTCACTGGGCACAACTACTTAAAAATGAGTGCACTTATGTGGGATCTCCATTTTGAAAATAGGGTTACAGGTGACTTTAAAAATATATACTTACCTTTAACTTAAAACTTTTCTCCAGTAAACATGGATTGCTAGTATTTTTTTAATTTTACATTTTTACATTTTTTTATCTCTCTCCCCCCCAGAGAGTGTCTCTCTCTCTCTCTCTCTCTATATATATATATATATATAGAGAGAGAGAGAGAGAGAGAGTCTCACTCTATTACCCTGGCTAGAGTGCCATGGTATCATAGCTCACAGCCAACCTCACACTCTTGGGTTCAAGTGATCTTCCTGCCTTAGCCTCCCAAGTAGCTGAGACTACAGGTGCCAGCCATGGTGTCCAGCTAGTTTTTCTATTTTTAGTAGAGAGGGTGTCTTGCTCTTGCTTGGGCTGGTTTCGAGCTCCTCAGCTCAAGCAATCCACCCACCTCTGCCTCTCAAAGTGCTATGATTACAGGCGTGAGCTATAACCTGGACATTTTTTTAATCTATAAAAAGTGAATCTTGGACATTTTTTTAATCTATAAAAAGTGAATCTTGGTAGACTGCCATGTGGCATCTTACCAAGTTAGGCATCTACACCCAGATTAGCTGAGGAAAACTGACATGTAAAACTGTGGCAACTGACAAGGATTTTACAACCTGAGAGAAAGGTACTGGTAAAATAACACTCTGTCCTCCTGCAAGCACAAGTCTTGGGCCAGTTCACACCGGGAACTAGGAAATACACCTTTAAAGTCTATGTGAGCTTCAGAGGCAAGTTCTGCTGGAGGCCGGTAGGGAAGGAACACGAGGATGGTGCAGAAGACGGACAGCCGAGTGAAGACCACTTGGCCAGGAAAGCCTGCTGGACTAGGCTGGTGGGAGTAGGCAGAGATCACCATAGATCACCATCTGAGATCCTTATCACAGCCCAAGAGAGATTCATGCAGCCCTCTTAGCTTGGAGGAGACCAAGGAAAAAGAAAGTCTCTATAGATGGCATGGCAGCCATTTTTTCCTCAAGAAGAAATCAATTACCTGTAGTTATCATGGCAGATAAATGTAATATTCCTTCTGCTTATAATCAATTTCAGGTCACTTAAGGGGGGACGCTGGCATGATTCACTGGGAAAGAAAGAAGAAAATATTAAAATTACACTATCTCACAACATTTCTTGAGTCTTAGTTTCTTTCTCTTTTTTTTATTTTTAGTAGTGGGCCTTGGACAAGGCCATACCATAGAGAGGTGAAGCAGATGTGCAGCCTGTATGAGCTCACAGGGCAGCAGGGAGGCTATAGGCAGGAAGCAGGTAGCCACCCAGTGTGGAGATAAAGGGGAGAGAGAGGGGAAGGGAGAGGGGGAGGATGGGTGGAGGGAGAGTAATTGGTGGGACCACACCCACGGTGCATCTTACAAGGGTACATGTGAAATTTACTAGGTATAAAATATAAATGTCTTAACACAATAACTAAGAAAATGCTCTGAAAGCTATGTTAACCAGTTTGATGAAAACATTTCAAATTGTATATAAAACCAGCACACTGAACCCCATGATTGCATTAATATACACAGATTCAATAAAAATAAATTAATTAATTAATTAAGAGGCTATTGGGATGGGCGAAATGAAGCACAAGGCCCCATTCATTTCCTGAACCAGTTTGCTCCCAATGCATTCTTAAGATTGTGTATTCTTTTGTGGACTAATTCATAAAATAACCCTTGGGACAAAGTAGTAAGATATACCTGGAACCTCCTCTGATATCATGCATCACCCAGGCCTGTAGTGTATGAACCTTTTCTGGAATCAAATTGAAGATTTCCACACTTCCAAAAGTGCTAAAATCATAGAGACAAAGAAAATTGTTGTCAACCCCAACTAAAACATCCATACCCCCCTTTAAAAAACAGTAGGCACATGCCTCTGGTTAGCACCTACCCTTTGAAATTGACGCATGATTAGCATCAGAAACAGTCACTTTCTCTCATGTTAAGTGACCCTCAATTAACAAAATTCTCAAAATAAGATTCTTCATGTGTACACTGCCATTGATTCATTAAATCCTTGATATTCAAAGAGAAGTCCTTAAACTAGGGATTTTTCAACAGTGTGCACTGTGAGAGGATCTTAGGTGTGCTCCAGCAATTTTTAAAGATCATTAATTAAACTATTTTCTAAATAAGTTCAAAGCACAGTAAGTATATTCCTTTTTTTTTTTTTTTTACTCTTTTTTTTTTTAATCAACATAATTTAAGTATGTTATGGAAGTTTAGCTATAGGTTCAAGTGTGTCATGAGATTTTTTAAAAAAGGTTGAAAAACACTTCCTTAAACCAACATAGTTAGCAACACCTGGGATCTAGTTAGACCTGCAGAATCTCATCCACCACTTGCTGCATGGATCCACAGCTGAACAATCCCCAGATGATTCACCTGGCCAGCGAACTCTGAGCAGCAGTGCCCTGCAAGACCCTGGTGGCCTGCTCCTGCTTCACTCCTCAACTCTTCCCTGCCAGTCTCTGACAGCTGCCTCTCCTGCTGCAAATAGTTGAATCCCTAATATCAGATTATAAAACACTAGGATGTTAATACTTTCACCCAAAATACTGGGATCAGAAGAAAACCAAAGGACAAAGGCGTCTTTGTGGAATTAAATATCCAAACAGGAGAGAAGAAAAATTAATTTGGGGTACCTAGTGTTCCCAGGACAAATTAATATATGCTTCTTCCCCTCAATCAGCCTTGGACAGGGAAAGATTAGAGACCAAAGTTCCAAAAGGCAATCAATGTGGTAAAAGTATAAGCACAGAAGGTGGTCAGACCGGGAGGATGTGGGTGTGGCCAATCTCAGTGGTGAGAATGAAGTGAGGGAATAGTAATTGATCCTTGTGGAGCACTTCTCCTGCTATTAGGCATAGAACTTAGCATTTTTCAGGCTCAATGGCTCATGCCTATAATCCTAGGACTCTGGGAGGTCAAGGAGAGAGGATCCCTTGAGCTCAGTTCAAGATCAGCCTGAGCAAGAGTGAGACCTCGTCTCTACTAAAAACAGAAAAACTAGCTGGGCATTGTGGTGGGCGCCTGTAGTTCCAGCTACTTTGGAGGCTGAAGCAGGAGGGTAGCTTGAGCCCAAGAGTCTGAGGTTACTGTGAGCTATGATAGCATGGTGTGAGCTATGATACCATGACACTCTACTCAGGGTGACAGAGCTAGACTCTGTCTCAAGGGAAAAAAAAAAAAAGCTTAGCATTTTTCATGCATTAGCTCTGTTAATCTTCATATCACCATGACCTCTTTAGGTACATATGCAGGAGCTCACAAAGTGAGATGCCTTGTCTAAGGTCACAGGGGCAACACACAATGTCCTCTGGAATCCTTGCTCTTAATCACTCCAGTACATTGCTGACAAGGCCTGCACAGGATAAAGGAAGCTGTCCTGTCGTCCAGACAGCAGTTTCACTGCTGAACCAGGAGGCACACCCTTTGTGCAGGAGAGAGGAGTCAGGCAGATCTTCACAGATGGTGCAGACTAAGATGGGTGGAAGGGGGCAGGCGAGGCAGGTCACACAGAGGAGCCATGTGAACAAAGGTGGTCAGTGGGCAGGGTGGGGTAAAACAAGACCGCTGAGAAAATTACACCAGGCCGCTAGAACACCAGAGCGGGGGCTGCAAGAGAATTTTTAGGCAAAGGAGATATGAGACAAAAGCACTGCCTTAGACAAACCTTTCCAGAAAATATAAAATTTATACCTTTTCAGCCCAGATCTTCTGAACTGACCTGAAACAGGATGAGTACACTGTTCCTAGGGCTGAAATACCCCACAGGAGGCGGTGTTGACCCTTGAAAGTAGGATGCAGAGAAATGAGTACCTGTTTCTGTCAAAGGTGTTGTTGATGGAGCCATTGAGCACAACTTGGACCACGCCACAGGCAGCTTCTGCAAACTTAAAAGACAAACACCCACTGTTCTTTATCTTGAAAATGTAATCCCTAGCAGTTCCATTAAAAACAGTGCTTAGCAATAGCTGGTTAGGAGGTAATATCCTGTAGGGTGACAGCACCGAATGTCAGATTATATCATGTTCATCCCAAGCCGGTGGAGGGATTATGCTTCATGTCACGGTTCTTGAAGTGGTTGCTCCAAATCTGTAAGTTTTCAACCATGAAGTGCAGTATCATCATTCACAGTGCTGCTAAATTTGGTGGTTTAAAAGTCAGAAGTCCCCTTCATCCATGGGAACAGGGTAAGAGAAATGGGAACACCACAAAAGGGGAAACTGGGGTGAAAGACCTTGAGGCATGGAAGGGCACAAAGAGAAAGGCGGACTGAAGGAATGAAGCAAAGAATGTGGTTGAGAAGGAATTTTTATTTCTTCATGCAACTAATACTCAGCAGGACTGAATGCTAGCACCGGGGAGAAAACAAAATGAACAAAATAAAGCAACCAACATGCTTCCCCCAGGAGGCCTTCCCAGCCCCTGGGACCAGCTCCGGTCCCCTTCTCCAAACCCTGCGATATCCCATATCCCATTCCCTCTGTCAAGCTCCATTGCACTGTGACATGAGCTTAAAGTCTGTTTAGCCATCAGCACTAAGGGCTCCAGGAAAGCCATGAGCCTCTGCAGTTCTGGATGCTTGTACTGGCACATTGCCCAGAAAAGGTGCCCAATAAAAATCTGTGGAAGAAAAAGGAGAGGGGAAGGAAGGAAAGAAGAAGAAAGAAATGCAATGCTATGTGGCAGAGATTGGGAAAGAACAGGAAAAGAGCGATGGAGACATGGAGGCCATCCCTAAAGGATGCGCAGGGATTCAACAGGTAAGGCTGAGGCAGAAGTGAAAGGCAAGGCCCAGGGGTTAAGAGAATGGTGGTGTGCTTAGCGGAAAACTCCAGCAGAGGCCAAAGTTGGGTAGATAGTTGGTTCCTGGAGGGCCACCGGTCTGGACTTGATTCTGCAAGTGACATGAACAGCACTAAGGATTTGGAGCCGAATCCACCTTCCACCTGTGAGTGGTGACCTGAGGGATGGAGCCTAGCTGTTATTAATCACAAGTGCTAACTCAAAAGAGAGCTTCCAGGGTGCCACCTACGGGTCCCTCTACTCCCAAGGTAAGTATTGGATCAATTTGTGTTAAGGTCACATTACTTGGAAGCATGGAAATGAGGTGAAGAATTGCACCAAGAAACACACCTTTATTGTCAGAAAAAAAAAGGGGCCAGTCTGAGAAAAGAAGGGCACCCAGATATGTTCTACAGTGATTAGCAAATATGAAAGAGAAGGTAGGTCACAATGGCACTTTAATCACCTGCACCTGCTAGTGTCAAGGGCTGAGTAGGGAACACAGGTGACTGCTTCCTACATATAAAATGTGACTTGGCTTTAAAAGTTTTATCAACAGCACTGCCCTAGAACATGCAGTAATGAAATAAATAAAAACTATTCTCAGACACAAGCACAAACTCTGCAGTGACCATAGCAGATACTCCACAATGGATGGATAGATTCTGAGTTATACAAGGGGATAGTGGTATCCTACTTAAACATCATAGGGACCCTATGAGATAGGCATATTTTGATCTCCTTTCAACAAATGAGGAATCTGAACATCAGAATGGTTAAGAAATCCACCCAAATTTAAATTTGTTCTTTTTACTTCAACTCCCAAGCTATTTCCCTGTCTCTGCCATAACAGGGTTGACCTGAATCCCTTTAGGGTGGAGGTTAAGTTCAGTGCCAACAGGGAGTTGAAGAAAATCAAGGCTGCTATTTAAAAGACAGAATCAATAAGCAAATTTAAAAACCAAAATTGAGGAGCAGGCTTTAAAAGGAGGCAGACCCAGGTCGGGCCCAGTGACCTGGCAGGAGTCACTGACTTTCTGAGTCTTAGCTTCTTCACCTTCAACATGGGGATTTGTGCCTTCTCATGCTACCGGCAGGGAGAACCAGATGGGAATGGCACAGGGAAGACAACTCAAGGCTTCTCACAAATATGCCACTATGATTTGAATGTATGTGTCTCCCCCTAAATTCATACACTGGAACCTAAGACCCAACATGACAATATTAAGAGATGGGGCCTTTAGGAGGTGATTAGGGCATAAGGGCTCCACCCTCTCAGATGGGATTAGTGCCCTTATGAAATGGCTCAAGGAAACCAGCAAGGCCCTTTTCGCCCATCTGCCATGTGAGGACACAGTGAGAGTCACCATTTCAGAAGCAGACAGCAACCTTAGCCAGACATCGAATTCTGGCACCTCAATGCTGGACTTCCCAGTCTCCAGGACTGTGAGAAAATAAATTTCTTTTCTTTATAAATGACCGCATCTCAGGTAGTTTTTTATAGCAGCACAACTAGACTGAGATACATGCATGTTTCCACTTGAGCTAGCTCCTTAGATGTCTAAGTTTAATTTGGGGAAGTTATAATTAGTGTATTTTTACTCCTTTGCCCTTGTTCTTTCTCATTTCTTCCTTCCTATCTCTTTTTTCCCAAATGGACTTACAAATAAGGTTTTTCTTGCCCACTTGCAAAGAAGCAACTTACAAGAAAAAGAAATATGTCAGACAGCTTTGAGTGAAGTCAGAATAGCTGAAGATGGGGTGGTGAGTATTCCCCACCTCAGATTCTGGATCTGGAGCAGACAACTTAGGATAAGCCCCCAGACCTGCCCCTTACTAACTGTGTGCACTTGGAGATTGATTACATGCCTGCAACTCCATTTGGTCATCTGTAAAGTGGGCACAGTACTCAAGGTACCTATTCAGAGGGGTTTTGTGAAGACAAAGATTTTAATTCATGTGAAGAGCTATGGACTGTACCTAACACATACTGTCCATAAATGTAGATGTTTAAGACTTCTCCAGGAATCTACGGTTGAGCCTCACTGGGCTCAGATGATTCAACCAAGCCCCACCTTCCTGGCAGCCAAAGAATGCGTAAGAGCAGAGATTCTTCAGTGGGAGCCTACCGACCCTTTGCAAGTGCTCTAAAACGGCACGTACAAATCTCCTGGAATGTCTTCTAAACCTTTATCTGAAGAAGGAATCCTAGCCTACACTTTGATTCCTAAAAGGGTCTGTGATCCGCAAAGGATTAAAACCAACCATTGACTGGATGACATCTTAATTTCTTTGGTCTCCAAAATTCTAGAATTTCGCTACTTGGTACTTACCCTCCGGGAAACCAATTTCCAGAACACTGACCCAGGGTTGTTTGGGCAATCTTTCTTCCAGTGTGGGCAAGATTGATAGTCCATTTCTAAAAGACATAGTTTGTAGAACATAATTAAAACGGAAAAGAAAGAGCATAAACAAGCTCTGTTCATCCCTGGCTGTTCCATCACAGTGGAACTGGTTTTCAATGGCGTCACTGCCAGGATGGAGGTGGAGAACGGACGCATCTAGACCCAATTTAACTAAGTGTCCCTGAATCCCTTCCAAGTCCTTGCTTTACCTTCCAAATCCCAGAAAGGAACACAGTGGTGACTTTTGAGTCATCATTCTGGGAAACAGCCACAACGTTGAACGGATAGAGACAAGCCCTCAACATTATCCTCAAATCCAGGAAGAAGGAGATAACACCAGGCCTTCAGGGGTCACCCTTGCCAACCACTTCTCTTTTCCAGACAACTCTCTCCTGTTGTGTGTTTTCTCCCTCACCTTGTTAAGTCTCCATACTTTTAGGCTCACGTCGCTGAGAGTCCTCCTACACTCACCACTGTCAAGACGGCCTTGGCCCTCAGTGAGGGACAGTGGACACAGAGCATGAACTCACAGTTCCTGTGTCATTTCTCCCATGCATCTCCCTTAATGCACAAATATTTCTTATGTCTTGGGGTTAGAGAGATAAATCAGATGAGAGTCCCACCTCCAGAGATGTAATGTAATCAAATAAGCCAAAGAGAAATAAACTTGGGTTGGGGAGTGGTGCAGCCCCACCAGGGAAAGATGATGGTGAACTTGGTTTTGAAGAATGAATTGGAGTCTTCAGACAAATGGGATAGAGAAGACGTGTGGAAAGGCACAGAGCTTTGAGACGACCTAGTAGGTTTAGTTAGTACTTCCAGAGCCTTCAGGGGTAGGGAGGGAAATGATGAAAGATGAGGTGTGTGGAAGACAGAGCCAGGTCACACCAAGGAATTTAAGCTTTACCTTAGAGGCAAAAGAGAGCTATTCAAGTTTTAGGGAGGAGATGGATACAGTCACATTTCCATCTTAGGAAGAACACTGTGATTGCAAGATAACCAAAGAGGTAAGGAGTGATAAGAATTCTGCAACAGTCCCAGCAAGACAGGAGAGTGTGTTAGCATGCTGACTCAGGCAGTGGTAACAGGGTAGAAGGAAAGGGCGAATTGCCGGGCAAAGAGATTAGGCTGGCAACTTATTGGCTACAGGAGAGTAAGACAGAGAGAGATGATGAACACCAAGACATGGTGACTTGGAAACAAGATTGAGACAGGCGGCGCCTGTGGCTCAATGAGTAGGGCGCTGGCTCCATATACCGAGGGTGGCGGGTTCAAACCCAGCCCCGGCCAAACTGCAACAAAAAAATAGCTGGGCTTTGTGGTAGAGGCCTGTAGTCCCAGCTACTCAGGAGGCTGAGGCAAGAGAATCGCCTAAGCCCAGGAGTTGGAGGTTGCTGTGAGCTGTGATGCCACGGCACTCTACTGAGGGTGATAAAGTGAAACTCTGCAGCCCACATAACAAAATCCCCAAACCAGAAATGTTGGCGTGGATGTGGAGGAAAGGGCACACTTCTACACTGCTGGTGGGAATGTCCACTAATACGTTCCTTCTGGAAGGATGTTTGGAGAATACTTAGAGATCTAAAAATAGACCTGCCATTCGATCCTATAAT
>CAUYPK010064786.1:0-26519 GCA_963574355.1 Loris lydekkerianus
TACCAGCCACATACATCGAAATTGGAGGGTTCGAACCCAGGCTGGGCTAGCTAAAACAACGACAACTACAACAAAAAAATAGCCAGGTGTTGTGGCAGGCACCTGTAGTCCCAGCTACTTGGGAGGCTGAGGCAAGAGAATCGCCTAAGCCCCAAGAGTTTGAGGTTGCTGTGAGCGGTGACACTACGTCACTCTATCAAGGGTGACATACTAGAACTCTGTCTCCAAAAAAAATAAATAGAATAAAATAAAATAAAAATATAGGCTTGGTGCTCGTAGCACAGGGGTTACAGCACCAGCCACATGCCCCAAGGCTGAAAGGTTTGAACCCAGCCCGGGCCAGCTAAACAACAACAACTGCAACAAAATAATAGCCAGGCATTATGGTGGGCACCTGTAGTCCCAGCTACTTGAGAGGCTGAAGCAAGAGAATCTCTTAAGCCCAAGAGTTTGAGGTTGCTGTGAGCTGTGATGCCACGGCAGTCTACCAAGCGCAACATAATGAGACTAAAAAAAAAAAATAACAATAAAAACACACTCAGGTCTACATACCAACATTTTGGTTAATGACAGACTGAATACATGCTTTGGCACCTCCATTGAGTCAGAATACTGCATTTTACTGTACTTTTTCTATGTTTAGATACGCAAACACTTACCATCATGTTACAATTGCCTACAGTATTTAATACAGTAACATGCTGTGAATGTTTGTTGCCTAGGAGTGGTAGGTACACCAGATACCCTGGGTGTAGTAGACGCTTCTGTCTAGGGGTGTAGTATAAGTGCACATTATGACATTCACACAACGATGAAATCGCCTAATGATGTATTTCTCAGAATGTATCTCCATTGCTATAGGACATGACTATATGCTCAAATTCCTGATGCACAGAAACTGCATATTATATTAAGCCACTATATTTGGGGCTATTTGTTACACAGCTATAACTAACACAGCATTGAAATGAGTACTGTAAAAGATTATCCTCCAACCTGTTTCAGCATAAGAAATCCAATCCATCAGTATGGCGGAAGCAGTGACATGGTTCCAAGAGCATTTGAGGAACTTGATACTTTTAGACAATTTAATAAAGGGTTGTTAGAATCTGAGGGTTAGGTTAATAAAAATAAAACAAAACTGGCTAATACACACATCCTATAGAGTAATAAACTACAACATTTGGGGTCATCTTTTCAACCAGACAGAACTTATTTTCTTCTCTATCAAAAATTGAGAGTTCACGTAACACTTCTGGAATTGATGGGAAACAGGGAGTAGGCTAATGCCTGGTTGGGGAAGGGGCGTCCTGTGCACTGCCTGGCATCCCTGGGATGTTTGTTACACCCAAGGTCTTACCCTCTGACTGTCAATAGCTCTCCAGCCCCAGTCATGACAATCAAAAATGGCTCCCACTAGTGTAAAACGTCCCCAGGGGGCTCAGGGTTGTGAACCACTCCCTTAATTATTAAATAATCCTTGGGCAGACCAAGGATTATTAAATGATGCTCATTTTGACACCAAAATGACATGCCCTTGAAGGAGTAAAGGACGAGCCATCCCCTAAACATGCTGGCTTGGTATGCGCATTATTTCGAGTTGAAAACACTGGAGAAATTTTAGTTTCAGAAAAGGCAAGCTGACCTGTCTTCTGCAGGGCAAAGAAACAGCCCAGATCTCCAGAGACTGGGACCTGAGCACTGCAATGGACTGGGATGAACACACTGAACGGGGTGACCCTTACCCCCCCACCAGTTATACCCCCCTCATATATCTCCTAGCGACCCCCTTGACACTTGCTGGCTCTGTCCGGTTTTCTTTATCCTGTCATTTCTTCCCCAATTTATTGTTGTCTAAAAAGTATAAAAGTTCTTTGGCCTGGGCGGCACTTGTGGGCTTAAAGGAGTAGGGTGCCAGCCCCATATACCAGAGGTGGCGGGTTCAAACCCGGCCTCAGCCAAAAAAAAAAAAAAAAACCTGCCAAAAAAAAAAAAAGTTCTTTGGACACTTCTTAAGACTTCCCTTTCCCGTGACGATCCCCACACACCTGTGAAATACACACCACCTGTCTGCTTTTCTCTTGTTCAGAGCCCACCTAAGGGCTAAGGGGACTGGAGGGATCAGTCTCTTTCACCTCTGCCTCAAAGGGGGCAGAAAAGAGGGGAACACAGGTTGGGGCCCAGTGTCGTGGGTAAGGACTTTTCCCAAGTAGCCTGGCAGCAGTGTCCTTGTGAGAGGACAGAGGCAGGGCAGACAGTGGGGCAGGCAGAGAGGTGAGGAGAAAAGGCCAGCAGAGCCCCAGGACCCAAGGTTTTTACTTTTTGTTTATTCTGTTACCTTTTTAAAACCACTGGAAATCTGCAAGCAGAGTTTATCTAGCAAAAATTCAGAGGAAATCTGAATTCACCTTTGGGGCAAATTGATTCTTTGTTTTGGGAAGAGCACAGCAATGAGCCTTTGATTACTAAACATAAAGCAAATAGTCACTAGCCTTCGGAAACCCTGGGCCTGAATGCAGATGTGGTAGGGCTAGAAGCTGCGCATTCTGAATAGAGTCAATGGCAGAATCAGAACTGATTCTGGGGGGGGAAATAATCAATCGGTAGGCGAGGGTTAGGA
The DNA here is from genome assembly GCA_963574355.1 of Loris lydekkerianus. Classification (NCBI taxonomy): domain Eukaryota; kingdom Metazoa; phylum Chordata; class Mammalia; order Primates; family Lorisidae; genus Loris; species Loris lydekkerianus. The sequence goes on from CAUYPK010064786.1 coordinate 2,621, forward strand.
AAGGTTTCTTTTCTTAGGATGGGTTTGTGGGGGCTGCACACGGCCTCTGTGGGTTCTGGGGGCAGCGTGCTCCTCTAAATATGCATTGGCATGAGTGCAGAGGTGGAGAAAGCCCAGAACAAGGGCCTGGTGGGGGCTTGCTGTGTCAAGGTGCCGGGGAAGGCTGCTGCACCAGGCCTCGCTGTTTTCTAAGCTGTAGGCCCTGTGAGCACCTTGATGCCAGAAGATTACAATCTGAGGGACCAGGCTCATCAGGGTGGGGATCACTTGCCTACTAGTCCCTGAGGCTAAGGGTGGGCACCCCTCAGACACCATGGGCATTTCTGATGTCACTCACCCTAGGGACAGCCTGGCCCAGAGATGGAGATGAGGGACAGATGCTGCCCTCAGACTGGGTCTTATAGCAGCTGGGGTGGACGCTCGGTCAGGCATAACACACCCTCCTCCTGGGGAGTGGCGGCCCCTCTTTCCCATGAGAGCCACCTAGAAGCCAGGTAGGGAGGGGCCCAAGGACAGACCCACCTAGAAGCTCTAATGGTGGCCATGTAGACTTCTATGTCACCTACTCTGTCCTGCCGTCCCTCCTCCTCCTTCTTTATCCCTCACTCTCAGGGAGTCTGATTTCAGGACAGTCACCACAATGCAGGCATTTAAGGGAAACCCATCCTGTATCTGAAATGCAGGTCCAGGTATCAAAGCCGGTACAGTGTCAGGGCAGCAACCCGAGGGGATGGCTGGGCGGTGCCCAGCTCCACCCCAGAGGTGTCTGAGACCCTGGGCTGGGAAGGGGCCCTAGATGAACGATTCACAAAATTAACAAGCAGCTGGGGACTCATGGAAAGGTGAAGTATGGCTGAATTGACAGTCACAGACAGCTGAGGCTTGGCCAGGCAGGCTATCGATGATGACAACCACGACAGGCAGACAGATGACAGAGACAGAGGTATAGGAGTATCAGGAGGAGGACTAGACAGATGGTGGATGATGAATAGCTGGGTAGAAGGAAGGAAGATGAAGATGGAGAGAGAGATGCAGGTATAGGATGGATGGTGGACACACAGCTAGGGCTGGATGGACAGCAAGGCTACAGATACAGGCTGCGTGGATGGACAGGCAGACACTGGGACAGGACAGATGGATAGAAAGGTAGGTGGATGGCAGGAAAAGAAGAACATATGAAAGAAAGAGAGGAAAGGAAGGAAGGAAACAAAAAGATGCAGCTGGAGGTGTAGGATGGATGATGAATGCACAGGTAGAGGACGGTGGATGGAAGGGGGAGAGAGGCACAGGGCGTAATGGATAGGCAGGTCGTCAAAATCGGAGGCAACATTTTAATTATCTTCCTAGAAAGTGGACAAGGGGCAAAGGAAGGAGAGAAAAGTGGAAACGCACGAGAACCAGAGGGTACAAATCACTCATCTTCACACTTCACACTCCAGAAAGAGGAGCTCGAGACGCTAAGTCCAATGCTCCCCACTTCCCTCTTGTCTGGACACCCATGGTGGGGACATTTCAAGCAATTTCACCAGCAGCAACTGGGATGTCAAAACTTAACATATGATAGAACTTTAAAAGCCAAGAGCTTGCACACCTGTGTCCCCCGCAGCTACACGAAACACGAGAAGGGAGAACGTGATCTACGGGGGTGGCGCCAGTTTCTCACACACGTCCCACAAGCGAGATTCCATGCAGTGTGTCCCCCTCGGCCCCTAGAGCAGAGGGAGAACGTTGACACACTTCACCCGATTTCTCAGAGCCACTCAAGCAGCCCCAACAATAATTCTAAAGGTTGGGGCTATTTGGGGATCAAAGGCCCTATGAGGGGATAACCACTGTCCCTTGATGACCGTGCGGTCCTCCGAATCTCTAATCTCGAGTGAAATAAACTCTGCTGAGGGCAGGAGAAGCTTTTGTGATGAAACAGAACCCTTGGGGCACAAAGAAAAAGGCCCAGATGGGACCAGTCCCTCCACACCACATGCATTTCTCTCTCTACATAAAGATGGCAGTCTACCATTACCCAAAAACAAAGAAAAAGTACTTGTCATTATTCTGGAAGTTCTGGAAGAAGTTCTTCTGCCCCCTCCCACATTGCCCATTAATAGCTACAAAGAGGAAGTGAAACAGGGCTCCATTGAGAGGAATGTGGCAGATCAGAACATGATTCACGCTTCGGAACGAGGTGGGTGAGAAGGATCTACCTTAAAGAATGCCGATTAGAGTAATTCGCCGCTGCTACAGAAATTACTGTTTTTAAGAAAATGAAGTCTCCTAGTGGAGAATGGAAGAGGGCAGACCTGCCATGTGACCAGCTCAATCAGGAGAGCAAATGACCAGTGCTGCTTTAAGACCTAATTGTCCCCTGCTTCTGCAGGGAGCTGTCACCCATGACGGCCTGCCACACTTCTGTATGTTTCCACCCAGCTGTCAGCCAGACACCCAGGTGGGAGGAGACCCACACAACACACGAGCAGAGCTGCAGGGGTGGCCAGGTGAAGGCTGTCACTCCCTGCTCCCCACCCCCAGGGCTCCTGAGGCTGTGACCCTTGCTCTGGGTCTGTCGGTGGGTGGGTGGGGTCCTCACACTGTAGTGTTACTGGTGTGAGCTGGATGCCATGGAGGTCAGGAGTTTGGGGCGACCTTCGTGCTCTGAGCCTGATGTTTGAAAGATCTGATTGGGGGTCTGGTGTTGGTGTAGACATTCTCAAATCATGGGGGTGGGGGCAAATTTTTCAGATGCTTCCTGACTAATGACAAGGATATGATGACCTGAGAAGTGTAAATTAGACACATCAGTAAGTTGTAAATGCGTTTAACACACCCAACCTCCAGGACACGGCCTCCACGCACAGCCTGCCTTAAACATGTTCGGAATTCTTATATCAGCCCACACTTGGGCAAAATCATCCTATGAGAAGCCGATTTTATAATAAAGTGTTCAATATCTCATGTAATTTATCAAATATGAAACTGACGATGAGAAGCAGAATGGTTGCCTGGGTATTCTACGAGCAGCTCCTGCTGAGTGTGCGTGACTGTCAAGTACACAATTGGCCTTCCGATTTCCTGGCACACAACTCCTAACACCCTTGGAATCTCCAAAGAGAAGCCTTTTGTTTGCTAATGAATTGACTGGTGGCCAGCAGTCCCCTAGACAGCTCCTGAACAGGGCTAGTCACCAGAACTCCCGGGTGGGATTGGGACTTCCAGCCCCACCCCACCGTCTGGGGAGAGGAAGAGGCTAAAGGTCAAAATGATCACCAAGGGCCAGTGGCTTAACGGATCACACCTCATACTGAGGCCTCCATAAACACCCAAGAGGACAGATTTGGAGAGCTTCAGGATAGCTGTACACCAGGCATCTGCATTTTTAGTGCTGGGCATGGATCTTCTTTGTAAAGTAGTCTAAAAGTTAATTTCTAGAAAAACAAGATGAATAAAATCAATGCAAGGGCAGTTGCCCTGTGGCTCAAAGGGGTAGGGCGCCGGTCCCATATGCCGGAGGTGGCGGGTTCAGACCCAGCCTCGGCCAAAAAACTGCAAATCAATGCAGGCCCCACCACTTTATGGTTAGGTTCAAAAGATAAACATGACTCTTGTCAAATGCCGTAAGAGTTTCTAAAAGCTTAACTCTCAACTCCAGTACTCTGTTGCCTACCACAAAGAATCCATCTCTTCCCATGGGCCACAGGTCACACTCTGAGTGGCTCTGGGTTCATGTCCCAAAGTTGTCATTATAACACTCTTCACCCAAAATAATCTCAGGAAAAATGGGTCTGATGGTCAAATAAGGTATGAAAATTGCTATATCTCCTTTTGGGCATGTCCAGTGCCTTGCGGCATCTTAAAGGTTCTGAGAAGTCCTGTTTAAAAAATTAAAAAACAAAAACCAAAAAACCTGCTTACTTTAGCTCTGTTTCCAAACTTGACTATTGGTCACTTTCTCTTTTTATGTTCTTATTTTTACATAACCCCTGCCACAGAGGCTAAACTATGCACTACCAGTCACATGCTAAGAAATGCTCGCTGGTGTCATGGGACTCTGCCTAGCCTGGGGGAAGAGGGCAGGAATGGTGGCCCTGAAGCCCAAGTCAGCCTCTCAGGGGTGACAGACCACACTAAGAAGCACAGGGAGTTGCTTCCAGTGGAACTGGGTTCCTGGTTCATCCCGAACTCCAGCTGCCCCAGTGCTACACTATTGAATCTCAGTGCTCGTTAGCAAATCACGTGGTTCTATCAAGGAGCTCCAGGGCACCAGCAACAGCGACCCTATTTATCCTTCCCTGGGTTCACTCACAGGAGGCCCTGAATGGGTTTTCCTAATGAGCTGGCATCATGCAGACATCCGGAGGTATAGTCAGGAGCCTCCCAGGAGGATGCTGACTACTAGAAGTGTGTGTGAATTCACCAGGCCTCCTGGTCCCCTTGTGATAAAACCGGGATCTCTAGTCCCATCTCTGTACACTGGGCCCCACTCGCTGTGTACTGTACCAGTGACGGTGGTGACGGGCTAGAACACTCAGTCTGGAATAGTCCAGAATACCACTCTGTTGCCCAAATCTATTTTCTGCTGCTGTATTCTAAACCAAAGTCAAGGCCATTTTCTGGGCCCCCCGCTCCATCTCCTTACTGTTTCCTGCCTTCCTAACACAATCCGGTTTCCCCGTGGGATCGCTACATTACAGTCTTCTCTGATATATGCCGTCCCAAGTCATAGGAAAAATGGAGGTTTCCCTGGTGACCAGACAGACATCGCATTCAGTCTCTGAAAATGTTGCTGCTGTCTGCACGCCAGCCATGCCTCCACACAGCCAACATGAATGGGCAGCCTTTGCAGGCATCAGGAGACTTCCTGCTGACAAGGGGTGTAATTAGGAGGTCCCCAGACTATGTCACAGGTGTCTGTAGGGCATAAAACATGTCAGGTAATTCTTCAAAGTGCCTCCCAGGAAAGGTTGAGCCTGATTCCCTTCTCCTTGGATGAGGGGCAGCTGTGGGCAGCCACCTCCAACAAGCTCACCCGGGCAGAGACTCCAGCTCCTCTGCTGAGACCAGTAGAAAAGTGGATACAGCTTCCTCCTGGTTCTCTCTCTCTGTGGGGAACACATGGCTTAAAACCCTGAGCCAGCAGGTCAGCAGTGTCGCCGTCCTGAGTCTCTCCATTCTGCAGAGACTACACCATGCTGCAGAGACCACGCCAGAGACCACACGGGGAGAAAAAGGATGGGGTACCCCTGGGGTCCCCACCCTGCCCCTAGCCCAGGTGCCAGACGTGCGCAAAGGAGTTGTGAGATGATAATTATGATGTTGTTTTAAGCCACTAAGCTTTGGGGCCGCTTGTTACTCCACAATAAATAGCATACCTCTTAATCTTTTAATCAGGGAGTCTGACTCTCCTTCTAAAAGGGAGTCTTTTAATCAGCACACACCACACTGTGGCCTCTTTAAGGCTCTGCTGGCCAGCAGGGCGCCGAGGGGAGGAACAGAACACACCTGGTCTCCCGGATCAGCCTGCACTGACACACACCTGGTTCCATGCTGCTCCCTGTTGGGTTCTGTTTCACAAGCTGCTTCTAAGGAGGCCCCTGAGCCAGTGAGTGGCGGACCTTGGACACTTCTATTCTCCAGCTCTGCCCCTGCCGTGCACGTGGTAGATGACTGTGCCCCAGCCTGCCGCTCACCTCGACCCCCCCACCCCAACATCCTCCCAGGCTTCCCCACTCACGGGTGCGGCCAGGTCCCCCATGCTCACGGCCACACCCCAGGGGTCACGCAGCAGCCCTGAGATAGAGCAGAGCTGCTAATCTCAACTGCTCTTTGAGAGGAAGGAGAAAACTCACGTCTTGGTCAACAATGTGAGTTAATGAAGCAGGAAAGAGTGGGCGCAGGTTGTCGTTGTATGAGATGGGGTAAGCGGCGGGCATAACTAGCAAGTTTTCTCAACCTCTGAAAACTTGAAGTCCTAAGACCCGAACCCACCGAACAGATCCCGCCTCTGCCCAGGGGACCCCAGAGAAATCTTAAAAAACTGAGTTCCTGCTATGGTGGGAAGGGAGGTCAGACTCACCTCATCAAACCCCCCTCCCTTTTGGGGTCTAGACACAACTAAGCAGCATTAATGTTGGAAAAGAGATTTTAAGACTGACAGACTCTTTGTGACCCGTGATACCAAATTACAAACAGAACCAAACGCTGTGCCAGGCAAGGGCTCAGTCGCGCCCCAAAATTTAAAGAATAAACCATGCTCTCACTGCCATGAGGTTTTTCTTTTTCCTCTAACAGCTAAACAAGCACTGGCCTCAAGATAAACAATATTAAAGCAACTTGCAGTTCAGTTTCACTGCCAGACACTGTCCCCCACCACCTTGACCCACCAGCCAGAATTACAGCTTCAACAGGACTTTCTCCCAAAAAGAAAACACTGACCGTGGACGGGTCTGGAAGCTGTGCACTCGAGCGCCTCTGTATGCCGAAAAGGCCTTTGGACTTTAGGACTAAATGTAACTCCTTTAAGTCTTAAATCTCCTCCCCAAGGTGAACATGGGTAATATGTTACACGTGTGTTCAATAGGCAGGCCTGCGCCATGAATTTTCACACTCCTCCCACAACCTGTTGAATATGTATGCAGGCCCCAATCCCTCATCTTCCCAGGGGTGAGTCTCAGGTCTTTGCACTTCCCAGCTTGTGCAAGTGGCCACTCTGCAGGCCGTAGCCCTTGAGAAGAAACAAAGCTCTCTTCCAAATGCATAAATTGTAACAACCTAAGTGCCCACCAATCCAGGAATGGATTAACAAACTGTGGTATATGTACACCATGGGATACTTTTCAACCACTAAAAAGGAGACTTTACATCTTTTGTATTGACCTGGATGGAGGTGGAACACATTCTTCTTAGAAGAGCATCACAGGAGTGGAGAAGCAGGAATCCAACGTACTCAATTCTGCTGTGAGGACAACTGATGACCGTACATGGTGGGGGGGGTGGGGGATGGGGGAGCAGAGAGAGGGAAGGACGGGGGGAGTCCTTGGGGGGTCACGGTGTGTGACACACCTCTTGGAGGTGGGACATAGTTATAAGAGGGATTTTACCTGACAAATGCAATCAGTGTAACCTGGTTCTCCGTACCCTCAATGAATCCCCAACAATAAAAATAAATAGATAGATAAAAATGAAAGAAGGAAAAAGATTTAAAAAAAAAACAAAACCCCAAATGCATAAATTGTGTAGTTTTAAAGTTTTCATCTCTAAAATTGAGATGGTCATAGTGCTGTTGTGCAGATCAAATGGGACAAGAGTCAGACACGTCTCATCTCCCCGGCCCCTTACTGACACAGTCTCCATCCTGTTGTTTAGCTTTATGGCCCCCAAACCCTCTTCTCTCCCACACCACATTGCCCCAAGGCAAAGCTTCTTGGTTCGGTCTCTAAGTGATTTGCTTACGGTCCTCAGTGGCTCCCTGTCTCTCTCAGGTTAGAGTCAAGCCCTTCCAGAGACCTCACGACCTAGCGCTCTGCCTTGGCCTAGGGGTCTCTGTGCTCTCGGCCCTTTCCTATTTCCTGCCCTTTCTGACACCATCAACCTCCTGGCCCTTCCTCACGTCTCCAGACCCCATGAGCCCCAGAAAGGGCGTGATTGCTATTTTCTGCCCGGCAGCACCATTCTCCAAATGTCTGGATGATGCCCTCCTAGTCTACTCTCAACGGCAAACTTCTCAGGGAGGTCGGAGCCCTCCGAAGGCCAGTGGAAGCCCGGTGGCTGACCTGACCATTCCGTGACCCCACAGGCATGACCAATGGCTTGGGCAACCTACCTCCACAAAACCCCCAGGACAAGGCAGGGGCGGGGGAGTGGGAAGCTGAGGGCAGAGACCAGCCTTAATTGATAGCTTAATTAAGGAAACGGGTGGGTTATAATTTCTACCCTACAGCTTGGTTAAGCTAAATTTCATTATATCCCCTTCCCGTGAATCACACACAGAGCAGGACCGGTGGAGTGGGTATCCCCTGCCCACAAACTATTGCTGATGGAGTCTGGCCTCTTTGCTGGCAGCAGGGGAAGCAGATAGATGTGTCAAGGAGGAAATGTCCTCAGGCACGTCCCCCACTTGCTACAAACTGCTCCAGGAAGTCCCCAAAAGCAGCGAGAGCCCCTCTCCCCTCAAGAGCTCCCTGAGTTGCCTTCTGAATGTGACAGGCGGCACCTCCAAGAACCAAACAGCCCCCAAGGCTCTAAGGCTGTGACGTGCACCAAGTCTGTGGAGACACTGGGACAGAGACAGACAACCCCTGCTTTACCTCCGCCAGCTCCGCAAAGGAAACTAAGTTGTGCACCCACAGCCCTCTGGCCAAGAGTGCAGGGGTGAGGCTGGGGCTGGAACCACAGGAATCGAACTTCTTCCTGACTACTCTCCTGTGGAAGCCTGGCCTTGAGCCTGTCCTTCACTGTGTGGGCTCAGAAGAGCAACATCAACTGCCTATAAGAAATCGAGAATCTCCAAACAAATCACAGACCTACAAGATTGGAACATGCATTTGAGTAAGATCCCTGGGTGATTGGCACATACATTAAAGTTTTAGAAATCAGTAAGCTGGATAACAGGTGAGTACTCTAAATGAATCCTTTCCTTAAAGAGTCTGTGTAACCTGAAACTCTGAGAAGAGTCTTAGGAAAAACCTAGGCCACCATACAAGGATAAGTGATACTTGATGCCCTTATTTAAATATAAACTAGATGTTGGGGTATGCGGGAGAAGTGGCAACAGGTGTGGGGGAGTCCCAGGTGTGGGGGAGAACCTCCTTTCCAAGGAGGCCCTGGGGCCCCAGACAGCAGACATAGGAGGCTCCCAGCATAAGTCACAGGCAGCCCTGACAGCCAGGCTGAGTGAGGGGTCAGGGATGGCCGGGAGCCACTGCAGGTTTGGAAGCCAGAAAAATGACATAATCCAAATTGGGTTTCCAGGGTGAGATTTGAGACAGATTGAGTACAAAGTTATTGCAATGATCCAATCCGAGTGTTACTGGAGGCTTCAACTATAGTATTGTTTTGTTTTTTAATTAGGACTGTAGTAAACAAAATTTAACTTTATTCTGAGGGACACTTACTGCGACAGAGTAGATGGCCAATAACCTTACACTGGATGAACAATTGTGACTTGGGAACATCATCACATGAAGTTTCATTGAGCTATTTTCCCCTATGGTAATTGGGCCAAAATACTGTATCTTGACTATTCATGACCGGGTTTGCTGGTGAACTGGCCTTCTTGCCTCTCTCCCAGGCTGTGGGCAGGACGCTGCTTCCCTCCTTTCGGGCTTTCAACCTGCTTTGGAATGGAGGAGTCGTCGGACCTTCACCTCTAACATGCCAAGCGAAAACTGGCAGTCCCGGGGATCCTATTTTTGACCATGGAGGGACAGGAACATGGGTGTGGCTGAAATGTCCCAAGCGGCCCCCCGGCAGCATAGCCTGGCAGCTCTGCCACCCTGCGGTGGGACCCTGGTCTGTTCTGGCCAATTCTTTGTCCTCAGGGGAAGCTGCCAGGTGCTTGTGTTCTGGACGTTTCCCATCAGCACACTTCATCTTGAAGGACGCTGGTCGTTACCCACTGTCTGTTTCAGTTAAGCTCTTGTTTCCTACTGGCTCTCCGCTTATCTCAGACCCACTCGTAGACTGCAGGGAATTTTTAAACACACATTGCACAGTTCTCTTTTCAGGACTCTAATTAAACTCACACACTCCATCTGGTGTTACAAAAGCTGTTTCAAGCCTAGATTCCTTCTCTGAGGTTATTTCCAAAAACCAATTTATTAATCAATAGTTACGGTTTCTTTGCTAGTTTCCAGGACTTCTAATATGATTGATTCTGGGCAGAAGCTTAGCATCTGGTTTGGCTAAGAATCTGATTTTCTATAAACCACATAACCTAATCGTATTGTCTAGTATTGAGACAAATGCCATTGGTTCAGGGACCCCAGACGCTGTGCTGACCCAGGGTTCTTCCCACTTTGCGATGGGGGCGGGGGGAGTGCATACCGAGGATTTTTTCAAGGGTAAACCCTATGCCACCAACCACAGTACAGTTCTTCTCCTATGTCTCAGGTCAGAGCTGCCTCTGCACGTCTGTCCTTCCTGGACTCAGTGTCACCAAGACTCTACAACCTAGCACTTGGAACATGTGATACACATCATACTCCAAGTCATGGAGCGGTGATGCTGTGCTAAACACTCCAAACAGGTTAACCCACTTAATCTCACAACTCTACAAAATAAAATCTATAATCTTCACTTTATGGACAAGGAAATGGATCAGGATAGAAGGTCCACAAGGACAAGGGCTTTGCTTTCCTGTTTCTTTATAATTTCAACAGCACCTAGCACAGTGGCCGGTCATGAATGCAAAGTGCCCGTCTGTCTGACATGAACCCTGGGCGTGCAGTCTGTGACTGTCCCCCCAAGTCCTTCATGGGTTCCCCTGCCCCTATGTCTCTTAAATGGTATTTCACAGCTGAGCAAAGTGACGCCCAGACAGGGGCCATGACTTGCCCAAGGTCACACCGCTAATGAAAGGCAAACTCAGGGGACAGTTCTGATCTGATCTCCTGTCCACTCTACCAATATGACAGATGTACAGGGACATCATTGTTTTTTCAAAAATAACTCCACGAAACAGTAGCACCCATGGGTGCAGACATGACTGATACCCTGAGTTGTGTACGTCAGTCTCTCTCCATCCTCAGCTTGCTCATCTTCTCCCAAGTCTCTCTTGTGGCTTCGCCCCTACAAGCTGCTGACTCCCCAGGGTCTCTCTCTGGAATAGCCAGCTGCCTGTCCATAACATCACCTGTCAATCTCCTGGAATTCCACATGTCAAAACACTAGTCATTTTACCACTAAACCTAACCCAGCTCCTTCTGAACTAAAAAAAAAAAAAAAAAAAAAAAATAGCCCCACTCCCAAGAGAATAAAGTGGAATAATTTTAACCAGCTAGCTACAAGGCATATTCTGAAACTATAAAACCTTGCTGAGAGAAATTAAAGAAGGTCAAAAAATATATAGAGACCTTCTACATTTATAGATTGGAAGATTTCAATATCGTTAAGTTGACAATTCTTCCTGAATTGATCTATAGATTTAAACAATCCTAATCAAAATCATAGTAGGCTTTTTTTTTTTTTGCAGATATTGACAAGCAGATCTTAAAATTTACTGTATATACTCGAGTATAAGCCGAGTTTTTTGGGCACAAAATTTGTGCCGAGTTCGGATTTTTCGGCACAAATTTTGTGCCGAAAAAACTCGGCTTATACTCGAGTGTATAGGTATATAGAAATGCAAAGGACCAAAAAGCACCAAAAATAATTTGAAAAAGAATGAAGATACAGAATGTATACCTTCCAATTTCAAAACTTAAACTCTTACATATATGTCCAATTTTTGACAGTGGTACAGTGGGGGAAAACATAGTCTTTCTAACACATGGTGCTGACAGTGTTGGATATCTATAGGAATTTAGATCCTTACCTCACACCATATGTGAAAATTCAAAGTGACTCTAAGACCTAAATTTAAGAGCTTAAACTATACAACTTCCAGAATAAAATAGAGGAGAAAATGTTTGTGACCTGAGTTAGCGGACATACAGTTACCAAAAGCAAAATCCATACAAGGAAAATAAGTTAGATTCCATTAAAATTAAACACAAGTCCATATCAAAAGACACCATTAAATAATTGAAAAAAACAAATCACAGATTGGGAGAAAATACTTGCAAATTGAGTATAATAAGAAAACAATGTAATTAAAAGGTGAGCAGAAACTTCAAATATATGTTTTATCCAAGAAGGAATACAAATGGCCCATGAGCACTTGGAAAGATGTTCATCATTAGCTACCAGAGAAATGTAAGTCAAGGTCACAAGAAGGTACCACTTCACATCCACTAGGATGGCTATCATTACAAAGAAATTGGAGGACATGTACAAATCAGAACCTTTCTGTATTGCTGGTGGCAATGTAAAATGGTACAGCTTCTTTCAAAAACAGTCTGACAGTTTCTTAAAAAAGTTAAACATAGGTCCACAAAAAGACTTGTACATGAATGATCATGGCAGCAGGTGAAAGCAATCTACATGTCTATTATCAGCTGGTGAAAGTGAATAAACAACAGGCAACACAGCCATACAATAGAATACTATTCAGCAACATAAAGGATACCAATTACCAAAAGATGCTATAACACTAAGAACCTCAAAAATATTGCTAAGTGAGAGAAGACAGGTGCAAAAGACCACAGACTGTCTGATTCCATTTTTGTGAAATGTTCAAACACAGCAAATCTGAAAGGCAGAAAGTGGGTCAGTGGTTGCCTGAGGCTGGGAGTGGGAATGGGGAATGGGGTTAATTGCAAACGGGAATACGAAATCTTTTTCTGGTTGATAGAAATGTTCTAAAATTGCTTGTGAGAGCTGCACAATTCTTTCAACTTACAAAAAAATCATCTCAGTATGAACTTAAGTTGCATAAATTTTAGGGTAGGTAAATGATACCTGCTTAAACTGTTTGGGGAAGAGGGAAACACAGGCTGTGGACTCAGACTGCTTGGATTCAAGTCCTGGTTCTGCTACTGACCAGCCATGTCGCTCAGACCAAGTTAATACTTCGGGTCTTAGTTTCCTCATCTGTAAACTGGGAATTCTAGGAGATACATCACAGAGTTAGTATGAGAATTAAATGAATTAATAGGAATAAAATGCCCAGCCCTGTGCCAGACAGACACACACAGTTAGCATCCAGTAATATTAGCTAGCTTTGTCATTAGCATTACCAGGATTACTTTCAACCAGTGGTTAAGTCTTGCCAATTTTACTTAGTAATTCATTCTCAAATAAGTCACCTTTTTTGGGCGGTGACGGTGGTTCAGTGGGTAGGGCGCCAGCCCCATATACCGAGGGTGGTGGGTTTGAAACCGGCCCTGGCCAAACTGCAACAACCAACAAAAATAAAATAAAATAAAATAACCAGGTGTTGTGGTGGGCGCCTGTTGTTCCAGCTACTTGGGAGGCTGAGGCAAGAGAATCGCCTAAGCGCAGGAGTTGGAGGTTGCTGTGAGCTGTGACGCCATAGCACTCTACCAAGGGCGACAAAGTGAGGCTCTATCTCTTAAAAAAAAAAAAAAAAAATCACGTTTTTAAAAATAACTTCTCCCCTGGTCTTAAGCTCTGCACCACCTTTTAGATAAAACACTTGCCATAGCCTCCTGTCTTCCTTTCTCCAAGGTTACTCCCTGCCATCTGTCTGGCCTCCCTGGCAGGTGGGGTCCATGCAGGAAACATAAACCCTGTATCACTGTGGCAAAGCCTGCCCACAGGATCGAGTTGAATTGCTCTCCTAGATAGGTCCCTGTGAACCTTTCTCCCCTCTTCGCCCCACCCTATACCCACATCAACTCACTCATTTCCTCCGACACACCACGCAGCAGCTCTTGCTTCTGTTCCTTCCGCAGAAGTGGCCACTCTAATCTACCTACTACACAGACGCTTCCTGGGCAGCTGGGGCAGCACCCTGCCCAGGTTTCCCTGGCCTCCGGAGCTGGGCTCACTGTCGCCTGTCTGTACTGCAGGCACAGACCTACCATGTTTATGTCTCCAGCACAGAAGGGAGATGTATGATTACAAAACACGCTCCCACCCTGAAGCATGAAGCCAACACGGGCCTCCCCAGGGCACTGTAGGTGCTCAATAAAATGCTGGCTGGTCAAATGAAGGACCAGCCTCTCAGGATTTTCCCAGCTCCTTGTATGTCAAAAATGCTCTTAGGATTGCAAACAATGGGGGCTTTTTAAGCATGTTGCTTAAGAAAAATGAGAGGCAGAAGCTGTCTAGGAAAATGGAAATCTTAGTGAGGTGCTCCCTTCTTCAAAGGAAGTATGAGAGAAAGTGAAAGTGCAGTCACACCACCTCCGTGTCAGGCCACTTCTAGCATCTATGACTGTCAGCAGTGAGTCAAAATTTACAGAGATGACCGGTAATGTTAACTTTCCCAGAGGACATTTTCCTAACTTTCCTGACATCAGAGCTGCTAAACTCTGAAACTCCTGTTCTATAAGAATGTCTGAGATTATCTCATAGTAGGAACATAAGACAATCAACTTTTAGAGGATTTTTTAAAAACAGCTTAATGACTGAACTTTAAACTATTAGAGGGGGAGACAGAATTATCGAATGCCTGGGTTCCATCCTAGATAATTCTGTTAAGTGGTCTGGGGTGGGACCCACGCAGAAAAAAATTTTGCAAGTCCACTAGATCATTCTAAAGAACACTAGATAATTCTAAATGCCCCAGCAAAGGTTAAGATCTCCTTTTAGGAAATCCTAAATTAGTTCCTTTATTTACCCATTTTCTCATCTATAACATGGTGGGAATGACACTTAGATTTATGGATAAATTGAACATCTTTCTAAAAAGAAAAAAGCATAAATAAATGTGAATCAGATTTTTCTACTATTCTCAATACCTTGGGTCATCTTAAAAGTAAAGTGTGGCTTGTTAAATCTACTGGGTCAATAAGCATTAATGTCCACATAAGATACAGACATTTAAAGTCCATTAGAGAAGAATTTAAAACAAAATCACAAGAAAAACAACAACAAAATAAATCCCTAAACCGTAATCTTAATAACCCACAATCAAGTGTATGCGAAAATCAAGGTGTGATTCCAAAAGATAACTGAGAATAATGCCAAATCCATTACATAAAGCTGCAGGTGCTCTGAATAAAACTGATTTGTAGACACAGCATGTTTGTCTTTAACCATGCAACAGAGAAGAGGGACCTCAGGCCAGGGCTGGCCAGGGACTGGTTTTGCACTTGCATCATAATGGGACCCCAGGGAGCTATAAAGTGACTAGAACCACGAAAGTGAACTTTAAAGTTACACTGAATATGACGAAATTCAGTATTAGAATCTTCTTCAAATGGAAAAAGTTACCGCAATCACACTCTGTGAATATCTATTTGTCCTCTGCCAAAACCTTTGACTGAATTTCTTTTCATTCTTTCAAGAAACATACTTTGATATTTGAATTTATATGTATGTATCTGTTTTAAAAAGTTTTCCATTTTTAAAAAAATCCCATTAAAAAACACAACTGAAAGAGTTAAAGTTTAAAAACTCTTAGAAACTCTAAGAGTCTGCTTTAACTTCCCAAACTAAATATTAACGAATAAAAACTATACCAAAGTGCTTCTTCTGTCAGGCAAGACTGCCATGAAGAGAGGACTTAATTTTGGCAAAATACTCAAACCACACACATGCAGTTGTAGAGTAAAACTGGCCTCTACACCACGAAGAGCCGTACCAAATAGGTTTCTCATAAATATATTTTGACCCACTTTACCAATGTTATTTTATCTGTTATCATTGTTTCATTATCTTTTATTAAAAAATAAATTTGAAAGAGTAAAACTGTATGGTGGCAAAACAATTTTGAATTAAATTTTCCTACTTAAAAACTAACACAGACAGATAAATTTTGTTATAGGGATAACTAGAATTAATATCTGCTATTAACAATGCATATTAAATAAAACAAAGGAAAGGTGATGTAGCTGTAAATGCTATCTTACTGGAAATTAATAAAGCAGGCAACACAGATTTGTGGTATGAAGTAACGTAGAGAACAGCAGGCCACACACACTCAGTTAGAAGAGGCTCAGCCTCAGACGCATCAAGGATGCACCACTTCTGCCATATGAAAAAAATGCACATAAAAGACACAAAACAAAATACACTTATTACTTTTAGCATGTTAAAAATAATCACATCAAAAATGTATACAGGTAAAAAATGTCATAGATGACATAAGAAAATAGTGCTTGTGTGTATATATATATTTTGCATATATATATATATATATATATATATATAAATCTACAGTATTTACGTTGATACATATTTTGGAGCAGCTCTGATACTGCTATAATAAACTAAATTGTACAGCTTGTATATTATAAGTCACAGAATCATGGTTCAAAAATTAGAATTAATGTCCTCAGCTACATTTTTACACACATTTATTTCTCAGCTTCCACATGATCTAAATCAAGAGCCTGGTAATTCTACCAGGGTTCTGTTTGAGCTTCAGTGTAGTGTTCACTTTAATACACTGCGTTTGTTTGCCATTTAATAACATCATTACCAAGTTGATTAAAATGACATTAGACTCATTATATACATAAAAAATATTGTCACATTCACTAGCTAAACAAATGTTACTTTCCTTATAATAGACACACTTTTTTGTACCTTGAAAGCTTAACGCCCCAACTTGCAACAGGAAGAACCACCAATGTTAGGTTTTCTACTCTCTAGCATTCAAACATGAACAAAGTAATGTTGAGCAGGCTCCCCCATTAAACATCAAGTCATACTTTCTAGGAGTACCCAAAACTCCATCAGTGTTTTGGTAGTTGTAGTGTAAAAGAATACTTTAAAAGATAATACTAATTTTATTTTTACCATGAACCTGAATTATTTTCAAAAAAATTTTTTCTCCCTTTAATTTTTTACATGGATAATTCAATGGCCCGATTAAGAACAGTAAAATCCACTGACTACACTTTCTAAAGCAGGCCAGGAGAGGATCACGCACCTGCTCACCCAGGAGCAGAGCTGAGCAGGGTCAGAGTCTGCAGCCCGGGTGAGCACTGGGTGGCGTCATGGTGCAGCTTCTTGGGCAGCCCCAGGAGAGCGAGCCAACCCTGCCTCTGCACCTGGCGGGGACCAGCCTGAGGTCCGCAGCAGTCAGACCAGAACGGAGGTCACAAGAGCACTCGACTGGTCTGGTAAACACACACCAGGAGCCCTACACCTCCGGCCATAAGATTACTCTGAAGCACCATTAAGCCGGTAGCCTTTCTCTCCAATGTATTTCATTTTTAGATTCAAAGAAAATGGCAGCAACTGCAGGAGAACAAGAAGCGTTCTGTGAGATGCTGAGTAAATAGAGTCAGGGAAAGTCTTGAGTCAGTTTAGGACCTAGGTTAAAAATGTGACAGCAAATAAAACTGGACTAAAAGACACATTAAGGATAAAAAATAACATATTCCACGGACTGGAAAAAAAAATAGTTTTTAAAAAATTTTTCTTTAGTTCTGTGTTCAACTGTGTGGGCACAGGTGCTTATGACAGACATTAAAAGACATTTACACTACACATAGCCTTAAAAATATCTATTCTAGAGATTTTCAGTACTTTGTAACATTAGTCAAAATAGAATGGGCCAACAGAGTACAAACGTCCAGGTTTGGGAGAAGGACGTAAACGGAGCTGAGTAGTGAATAACTGCCGTGCCTGCTCCCTCAATGCTATTGCTATGTTTCAGGGTAAACTCTTTTAACAGGGTCAGGGACGATGTGATTTAAATGGATGAAGACATTTCCATATTCTTACCACTGACCAACACCAGGGTTGTGCGAGTCGTTTACAATAGTAGAAAATACTGCTTTGGCAATTACAGACATAGCAACGTAGGTTCCGTGTGGCTTCAGTTCTCACAGCAGCACGGACTCCTGAATAGCGAGCCCGTCCCGGTTTCTGTAGTGGTAGACTGGAGGCGGGGGCCCTGAATACTGATACCCAGGGCTGGCCCCTTCCGCGGCCGGGGAAGGTCTGTAGCGCACCGGGCCGTCCACCGAGACGGCCGGCAGGCCGTGGTCCTGAAAGGGGACGTGCTGGAAGGCCGCGTATCTGGGCACGTGGCCGCGGCCAGCGTCTGGAGTCCGGGACAGCCCGTGCACCTCGGGTCTGCACGTGTAGCTAACTCCTGGCCACTGTCTGATATCTGGCAAGTAATCCACTGGAGGAAAGACGAGTTGCCCGTTCTCTGGTGACCCTGAATTGCCTGAATATCCCCCAGCACCAACATCAACAGGAAGGACTTCTATTCGACTAGAGGGCACGACAAGAGGGGCCGGACGGCTGTACGACCTCTCTGGAGAAACGTCCACCGAAAGCGAGGAGGAGCCGTAAGGCCTCCAGGAAGGGTGCCCGTGAGCCCCGGGGCTAAGCTGCGGGGACGCGAATAGAGCCCCGGGGCTGCCAGGCGCCGGGAAGCGCTGCGGGGACCCTCCGCCGCCGTAGGGGGAGCTGCCGTGGGCGGGCGGGCGCGGGCCTCGGGCCTCCCCGTCCAGCGGGGCTGGGCGCCGGGCGGGCCCCGGGGGCTGCGCTTTGAAGGGGAACCTGTTGGACACTCGGAGTGCGCTGGGGCTCGGCTCGGCCAGCCTCCTGGGGCTGCTGGGGTACACTCCGCTCCTGGGGCTCTGAGCATAGGCCCTGTCCAGCGCCTCCCCCACGAGCGCGCCGCCGTCTGCATCCTGGCCGGGCACGCCGTCGCCAGGCACGTTGTCGTACTGTGAGGCGGTGGAGCCCCGCTTCCCGTCCGCGTCCGGGGCCTGCGTCGACGGCCGCGCAGAGGACACCCGGGCGTCCGCGGGGCCCTGGCCTGCGGCCGAGAGCGCGGGGCGGCCCCTGCCCTCCGCGTACCGGGCAGCTCTGTCCATGGTCGATTCTGACGGCTTATTCCACTTGGGCACGAACTCCCTCCGGACAATGTTAGTGGCGTTGCTGTTTTGGTTAGCAGCTGCGTGATTAGACGCCCTGGAATGGTCCTGTGCACCTGACGGAGGTTTCCTTTGAAGATCTGCCTCTTCCTTGAGCTTTTTGCTGTCCTCCTCCAGCGACTTCCTTCTGGGCTGCCTCACTTGCTCCGGGGTCCCGGCCCTGCTTTGGGGGTGAGGGGACTGCTCCTCCTTCTTAGGCGACGCCCCACTCTCTCTCCGGCCACCCACGTGGGGACTCGGCCTGCCCACGCTTCGCTGTCCATTGCTCAGGTGACTGAGGCCACTATGATGGAATTCAGGTGGAAGCTGCCCTAAAGGTTTCTTTGGATATTCATCCTCTTTACCTAAAGAGAAAGAAATTCGTAAGTAAAATAAATGAGGAAACAGTATCCAATTTGAGGTGCATTTTTAATAATTACATATTTTGCATGTGTGCATGGACATTCATACACTTTCATACTACATAATTTTAGTAGCTGATGGAATTATCCATCTCTTAAAGCTGGACACTGGAACACATCCAAAACCCAAAAGCTGCCAGGTGCTGTGGCTCACGCCTGTAATCCCAGCATTCTGGGAGGTCAAGACGGGTGGAGCCCCTGAGCTGATGGGTTCCAGACCAGCCTGAACCACAGCGATATTTCCAGACCTGTCTCTAAAAAATAGCGGACATTGTGGCAGGCTCCTGCAGTCTAAGCTACACGGGAGGCTGTGGCAGGAGGATAGCTTGAGCCTAGGAGTTTGAGGTTGCTGTGAGCTGTGACGCTATGGCACTCTACCAAGGGCAACAAAGTGAGACTCTGTCTCAAAAAAACCCAAAACAAAACAAAACAAAACAATAAAACCCCTCAAAATCTTACTAAGTAATGTGTGGGTGGGAATATTGTGTAAACCTATGGGTAAGTTTCATGCATTTGTGTAACACATGACTCTTATTTTGTTAAGAGGTATTATTTATAGCAGGCTTTTTTAAGAATGCAAAGCTGATAATATTCTCGTTTCTATTCCTACCTAATGCAATCCTGCAGGGCACCAGTTCAGCATCTTAACATTTTTGGAATAACTTTTATATTTGTTTCTCTAAAATGACACCTCATTTTATGTTCTGGATAAAGGAGGACATTCTTGTCACACAAATGTCTAAGACAGTTGCTAAAATACAAAGTAATTTCTCTGAATTTTCTGTATGCCCTTTGGTCAGACTGTGTTTGTTTTCCTCCTGCCTCAACTACAGTGGTTTTGAAATTCTGGTAAAACTTTTCCTGTCAACTTCAAGCAGACTTGCCAAATTTAGACATCAACTTGTAACTGTGGTTTCAAAGTTATCCCCAAATAGATTCTTATTCTTGACTCCCACAGTATTATTTCCCCTGAAAAGATAAAACATACTCTCTATCTGAAAGTTAACATTCTAAAATGATCCTACTTTCAATGCAAAAAAGAATTAGAAAAATAAAGAAAAATCATATTGGATACTGTTAGTTTTATATTTTAAATTATTAATAGAAAATTCATGAGGAATTGAAGGAAAGTTAACTGTCCATTTAGGAAATTATCTACTGTAATATATGTATCTAATAAATATCTTGAGAAAACAATATTTATTAAAACTCTATGCTTTGGGATGGCACCAAAAGTGTAGTGGTAGACTGGAGGCGGGCGCTGGCCCCATATACCAAGGTTCGTGGGTTCAAACCCAGCCCCAGCCAAACTGCAACAAAAAAATAGCCAGGTGTTGTGGCAGGCGCCTATAGTCCCAGCTTCTCAGGAAGCTGAGGCAAGAGAATTGCCTAAGCCCAGGAGCTGGAGGTGGCTGTGAGCTGTGACACCAGGGCACTCTACCAAGGGCGGTAAAGTGAGACATCTCTAAATAAACAAATTAATTAATTTAAAAACTTTATGCTTTTAACCTGTTATTACAAAATAATGTATTATCATTTAAAAATAAGTTTTTGTAGGCCAGGCGGGGTGGCTCAAGCCTATAATCCCAGCACTCTGGGAGGCCGAGGTGGGTGAACTGCTTGAGCTCATGAGTTCAAGACCAGCCTGAGCAAGAGCGAGACCTCATCTCTAAACAACAGCCGGGCGTTGTGGTGGACACCTGTAGTCCCAGCTACTGAGGAGGCCGAGGCAAGAAAATCGCCTAAGCCCAGGAGTTGGAGGTGGCTGTGAGCTGTGACACCAAGGCACTCTACCAAGGGTGACAAAGTAAAACTCTGTCTCTAAATAAATAAACAAATAAAATAAAATAAGTTTTTGCTCTCTTACAATATCCATCCATCCATCTGTCCAACAAATACTCACTGAGTGCGCCGTGTCAGGCACTTGCTCACCCACAGTCCGTTCACAGTGAGGTGAGTGCACAGACCTGGGCTTTGTTTCTACATAGCTCACAGTCTTGGCAATGATGCCATTGCTATTTATCCATATAATACAATTTTCTTTAGTATATTTTGAAAAAAATAATCAATGATCTTTTTTGAGAGAAGGGAAGGGGCAGAGAATGAAGAATCATTTAATACTTTAAATGATTAAACTATGAAGATCAAAATAATTGAGCTAAAGGCACCACCTGTAGCTCAGGGTTGAGGGCGCTGGCCACATACACTGGGGCTGGCGGGTTTGAACCCGGCCTGGGCCTGCCAAACAACAATGACTACTACAGCCAAAAAATAGCTGGGTGTTGTGGAAGGCACCTGTAGTCCCAGCTACTTGGGAGGCTGAGACAAGAGAATCACTTAAGCCCAAGAGTTGGAGGTTGCTGTGAGCTATGACACCACAGCACTCTACTGAGGATGATGTAGTGAGACTCTGTCTAAAAAAAAAAAAAAAAAAAAAAACATTTTTTTTGAGCTAAAAATAAACTTTGTGCTCTCCTAAATCAGTGGTTTTTAAACTTATAAAGAGCAGACACTTTTTTCAGGACAAATTTCAACCCCAATATATGAAGAATATACAGAAAGCTGCTCTGTAGAGAAAGTTGGTCCAGAGAACCACCTGCATTTTCTAGGTGGGGAAGCAAGAGTCTCAGGGCAGCCAAGTGATCTTATAGTGGCAAGAACTAAATGAAAACCCAGCATTTTCACTCCCAGTTCACTGTTCACTTCCACTGTAGCATTTTCATAAAACCTCAAAACAACTTTTGATAGTTTCAACTGAATTTAGCGTTACTTTGACAATATTTATGCAAGCTCTTTATCTGATATATTTGAAAGCACAAAAAGAATTACAATTGGCCATTACGGTTTGTTTGGTTGACTTATCCACTCAACAAACACACAAGGCACTTACTGTGCACCACGCACTGTTCTAGTGCTGGCACCACAAGTCTGGAACAAGACAGGTGAGGTCCCTATCCTTCTGGAGCTTATATTCTAGCTGTGCACAGGGCTACAGAGAAAGTGAAGCAGGAAAAGCGATTAAAATGATGGAGAGCACAGCAGGGCAGAGCAAGGAAGATGCCAGCAAGAATAAAGGCCTCGAGCTGGGGACAGGCAGAGTCACACATAGATTGCTCCGAGCAATCTGGATTTTATTCCAAGCTAACTGCAAAATATTAGAGGCTTTTCAGCAGAAGAGTTACATAATCTGATGTAAAAGGTCACCTGAATTAGAGGGTTGGATTTACCCTCTGGCAGTAATTAACCATGATAACACAAATGGCTAATTCCCACTAAGCACTCAACACATGTCAGCCACAGCTCAAAAAGCTGTACCTACAACATTAGCAACAGGAAGACAGCATAAGATCCTGCTATTTTACTCATTTTATAGATGAGAAAATAGAGGTAGACGTTAATGTCCCAAAGGCACGTAGCTGGTAAGATGCAGGATGCAAGCCCCAAGTTGGTCCCGGACCCTGAACTCTTCACTCCTGCACTACAGGAGTGGTGGGAGGAGGGAGGAGAGGGTGCTTCTGGGGCACTTTTCAGGAATTGTGTGCACTTGCTCAGAGTGGGGTGGTGGATAAGCTATGTGGGAACAAGCCGAGTGAAGCATGACCCCTGGGTTAAAGACAGCCCAGGTGGACACTACCATGACAATTGCCATGACCAATGCTGTCCTTGTATCCTTTTGTAAGGAAGATGTTTTATGATACCCGGACAAATTATTTTAATTAAAAACCCAAACTTTAAAAAGGCTTCTCACTGAGAAAAGTTTTCTTTGCTTTATGAATGTTGTCCATGAAATGTGCACTGCAATTTAGCTTCTGACTGGTCAACATGTGAAATGCATGGCCTGGAGAAGACTGACTGAAAAACTCAGAAGCAGCTGTTCAGCTCATCAAGTCAAAAAACAAGCAGTAGAAATAGAATTAAAATCCACTTAGTACCCCCCAAAAGTTTTTAAATCAATTTCATAGTCATCTATTTGGTCCCAGATAAATGCATGAATATATGAATCTATGTAGGCAAATAATCCCAACAAACATGAACTATCCAGAAGATATAAAAGACCTATATAACAGAATGGAATTTATAAGCTTGCTTTTTGTCCCCACTGTCCCACAGTTTTCTAAGGGCAGAACACAGTAAGCTGACTGGCTAATTCACTGCCTGACACAGGATAATATCAACAGCCAATCATCAACACATCCTCTTCAGGTTAGCAAGTAGGCATATGATGGAAAAACCCAGCCATTAAAAACAGAAGGAGAGGCTTGGAGCCTGTGGCTCGATCGGCTAAGGTGCCAGCCACATACACCTGAGCTGGTGGGTTCAAATCCAGCCTGAGCCTGGCAAACAACGATAGCTGCAACCAAAAAAAAGCCAGGCATTGTGGTGAGCGCCTGTGGTCCCAGCTGGTTGGAAGGAGGAGGCAGGAGAATCACTTGAGTCCAGGAGTTGGAAGCTGCTGTGAGCTGTGATGCCACAGCATTCTACCCAGAGCAACAACTTGAGTCTCTGTCTCAAAAAAAAAAAAAAAAAAAAGGAAGGGCAGCACCTGTGGCTCAGTGGGTAGGGCGCCAGCCCCATATACCAAGGGTGGCGGGTTGAAACCCGGCCCCGGCCAAATTGCAGCAAAAAAATAGCCGGGCGTTGTGGCAGGCGCCTGTAGTCCCAGCTACTTGGGAGGCTGAGGCAAGAGAATCACCTAAGCCCAGGAATTGGAGGTTGCTGTGAGCTGTGTGATGCAACAGCACTCTACCAAGGGTGATAAAGTGAGACTCTGTCTCTAGCAAAGAGGAGAGGAGGGGCGGGGAGCGGAGAGGGTGGAGGGAGGGGGGTGGGGACCGGCCTGGGGAGGATAGGGCCTAGGGTAGAAGATAAGAGCGG
>CAUYPK010064787.1:0-33175 GCA_963574355.1 Loris lydekkerianus
ACTATACCACAAGACTATGAGGAAAGGACCAAGGAAGGGGAAGGGAGGGGGGAGGTTTGGGTGGAGGGAGGGTGATGGGTTGGGCCACATCTATGGTGCATATTTTTATCTATAATAAAAAAATAAATAAATAAATAAAAATAAATAAATAAATAAATAAATAAAAAGAAATTTGAAAATAGCTCATTCAATTCTGTTGATGAAAAACAAACTCTCTAACTTCAGCTAAAGGGTATGGACTTTGGCCCTTAAAAAATGACCCAATGATTCAGCAGAAAAAGCCAGAACAGGCCAGGCAGGGCGCTCTCTTCTTTCTCTTAGAGGGTTCACTCCATTGCTCCTACCCCCTTCGGTTCCTCCAGGCCTCATGCAAAGCTACCATGCCACCAGCCAAGGATAGGGGTGGGGCCCAGGTTGACTCAAACCTCTCACAGGGGCCAGAGACAGTGTCCTCCCTGCTGGGGCTCCCAGCTGATGAACCCTGACTTCAGAAACACCCCACAGTGAACAACTAGACCATTTCTAGGGGAAATACCAGTTCCCTGCAGGCAGGGGGGGGTGGGCCTGGTAGAGGTGGAGGACTAAGACAGGGGAATCTCTCTCAGGAGGACAGACCTCAAGGTGGGCACCAGGACTGAGCTAATCTCGCGGACTTCCTATCAAAAATTTAGGTATTTTTGTCTCTTAAACTCTAAGAGTTTATTTCTATGCGCATCGCTTTTTTTTTTTTTTAGCCTTTGATAAAATCTGTACCTTGCCAATGTCCTTATATGTGTGAAGCTCTGGAAATTAAGGGACAGGAGAGCAAAGCTGGGCTCTCCCTACCTCACCTGTCCACCAAGACTTCTTGAGGGAGCAACATCGGGAGAGGAACAGGCCCTGAGACCCCAGTGTGGCCGCATCTCTGAAGAAGAGGCCTGAGGCGAAACGAAGGACCCAGGAAAGCCAGCAGCATGCAAGTTTTCTACAGCTTATGCACAGGCAGGAAGATGAAAACCTCAGAACATGCCTGAGCCACAGTCAGGCTTCAGGTCAGAGGGTGTGGTCTCAGCGTCTGTGTCCCTCCAAACGTCATATACTGGAATCCTTACCCCGGAGCTGATGGTATTAGGTGAGTTTGGGGGGGGTGATTAGGACACGATGGGGGAGCCCTCAGAACTGGGACTGGTGTCCTTAGAAAACAGGCCTGAGAGAGATCCCAGGCCCTTCCCACCACGGGGGGACACAGCAAGAAAGCTGCATTTCTGGGGGGCCTCACACCAGACACTGAATCTGCTGGTGCTTTGATATCACATTTCCCAGCCTCCAGAACTATAAGAAATAAATTTCTATTATTTATAAGCCACTAATTTAAGGAATTTTGTTATAGCAGCCCAAACAAACCAAGACATGGGGGACGCCATTTTCTTCTTTCTCTCAGTCTTTAAATCTTACAGAGCACGTCTGGACATATCGGAAAGACTCTACCTCCAGTGGCCGGTGGCAAAGTTAGCACTACAACCAAGATCTCTCAACTAGCTTTGACTGTGAGATCTGACAATTAAGTTCATGAACTCATCCTAGAAAAGTGCTACATACCTCATTGCTGAATGTTACTATGGTTACCAGATGGCCAACAGGAGTACTTCGAAAAAGACCATTGTGACATTGAGCAATGAGGTAGGTAGCATGTTTTCTAGGATGAGTACTTGAAGTTCTCAGGCTTCATATGACAAGTCATGCTGTGATAGACATCTTTGTGCAATAAATCAGGGCACCATTTGTTCAAGAAGGGTCCAGCCTTGAACCCTCTTGGTTATGAATCCTCTGTGCTATCATCTTTGTCTCTGTTAAAAGGCAGCTTTTAAATGGACAAAATCCAGTTCATGCGTTACGTAGTATTCTGACCCTGTTTGCTTTCACCCTATCATCTCCAACATGACATATAAGCCTGTTTGGAATTCATTTCCAGCTCTCCTATGCACTGACCATTCTCACATTTGAAGGTGATAGAACAAAAATACGGTCTGAGTTTGACAAGGAAATATAGTCCAAACCTGAAAGGCTACCCAAAGAAAGGAGTCCATTCAAAGGCTCCTAAGCCCATGGCAATACCACATGTGCTAGTAAAGGCTGCACAGATATTTATTTGGGGTCACCGGCCACTGGAGGTACAGTCTTTCCGATATGTCCAGACGTGCTCTGTAAGATTTAAAGACTGAGAGAAAAAAGAAAATGGCGTCCCCCATGTCTTGGTTTGTTTGGGTCACAGTTGATGCACTAACAAAAAACAGAGCCCTGTCTGTCCCTACCAGCCGGGAAAATGCAGGCCCACCCACGGATGCCTTTAACATGGCCCTACCACTTCTCTTTCCTCTTCCCCTTGCTCCCACTTTACCATCTTCCCACTCTAGCCCCCTTTTCTCTAAGGAAGTCAGGAATTGGCTTTTAACAGACACTTTGCAACCTCTCTGCAAACACCTCCTGATGCAGATGGGAAACTAAAGTAACTATTTTCAATTATGCAAATTACAATCACCAAGAGTTTGACCTATTGACAAGCCATTTTGGATGATTTTCCCTGTTTGATTTATCCAAAAGATTTCTGTAGACGTCGCCACCAGAGAACTCAGGTACAATAACTAGAGGTACGGGGGTAGGGATGTGGCTGGGAGGGAGAGGGCAAGACTAGATCTCGAGACAAGGTGGCTGTGAATACAAGAACAGATCAAACCTGGTCACGCTGATGTCTGCACTGTGGAGGACGCCTCTTCCAGTGCTACAAAACGGCTTCTTAGATAATCTGTTCCTACTCAAAACAAAGGGAATATTCAGCTCTTTCTGTCTGCAGTGAAAAGACAGGAGGGCCAAGAAGAAGAAACCAGACTGGACTAAACAACATCAGGAGACAACTTTTACAGAAAGTAACCAGGGGAAGGGAGCAACAGTTATAGACAAAGTTATACGGAGCAACAGTTATAGATAAAGAAATCAGAGAATGTTGTACAATTTTCATAAAAGCCTCATACAAATAAATGTCTTAACACAGTAACCAAGAAAATGCCAGGAAGGCTATGTTAACCAGTGTGATGAAAATATGCCAAATGGTCTATAAATCCAGTGTATGGTGCCCCCATGATCGCATTAATGTACACAGCTATGATTTAATAATAAAATTAAATTAAAAAAAAAAAGATGGGACTGTTTCAGTACAGACTGATGTAAGATATCAGAGAGAATGTGTCAAGTACAAAGAGTCAACACAGGTAACACAGTTACCAAGAACAGAAGCTTAGTTTAAACCTGGCTTAGTCCTCTGCCATGTGATGAGGAATTCAAAGTTAACACCAGGGCATTCTATACAGTTTCAGGTAATAGACACAGCAGCATAGTGGCCTCAGAAAGACAACTCTGGCTGGACTAGCCTGATCAAGAGCAAGACCTCATTTCTACAGAAAAAAAAAAAAAAATACAAAAATTATCTAAGCAAGGTGGTGCACACTTGTAGCCCCAGCTACTCGAGAGGCTGGGGCATGAGGATCACCTGAGCCCAAGGGTTTGATGTGGCTGTGAGCTATGATGACACCACTCCAAGACACTCTAATTGGGACAGCAGAGCAAGACCTTGAACAACAACAACAACAAAAATGCATTTGAGAATCTCTTGCCCCTTCAAATACTGCTTAAGTGGGCAGTATGTGTCAAAATGGTAGATACGTGCACCATGTGACTCAGTATCTCTCAGCAGCTCTCCCTGAGAAAATAATGAAACGGGTTAGCATAGGTGTGTATACAAGATGTCTGTAATAGTGAAAAATAAGAAACAAGCTAAATGTCCAAGAGTAAGAGATTGCTTTAAAAAGTCCTGGTACATTCACACATGAAAACTATATAGAGCCATTCAACAATTTTATAGAGTCATTCATTAACATATGTTCAAAACACATTGCCAAGTAAAAATATTAGGTTACAGGACAAACGGTAGGTTAGACTCCCATTATAAAAAATGTATTGACATGTGACTATGCATCTGAATTGAAACATACCAATGGTAAAGACATTTCCTGCTGGTTAGTGAAATAATAAACATTTCTTTTTATCTTGCTTATGTCTAATTAGTATGGATTTCATGTAGAATGAATACATTTGTTAGGAGTAGACTCTCACCCTTATTGAACAGTGCCCTAATAAGGCTTACTCCTGCCAGGTATTAAATAGGTATATCCCTGAAAATTTAGAGTCCTGTGAAAATTTACCAGGGAGAAAATTTATGAGCAAGAACATTTTTTAAAAGTTGTTTTTTTTAACTATTTGATTCCCCTGAAAAAATAATCATATAGAAATCATTTAATGCCATATGGCATATCTTTTTTTGTTTTATTTGGCAGATCCAAGCCTTCTTTTCTGCACCATGCATAGGTTCCTTTTACAACACAGACCTGTTTCTCTGGTCATTGTAACATTCTGTCACTCATTTCTTAGTTATCCCTACTCATCTTGGCCGTCTTTGATGGGATTACCAAATATCCCTGGAGATGTTTCAAGGTGTTGGAAACTATGAACAACCAATTGTTGGGGTTAATGTGGCCAATGTCACAGAGAGGACATCATAGACCCTTAGTGTTAAAGAGACAATAGTCATCCAGCCAGCCCTCCTACCAAGGCTTGTGGCCCTCGGTAACAGCCCAGCCTTGTGGGCCACCTGACCTAGGCTTGAATACCTCTTCTGTTCCTCTACCTCTGCCCAACAACTTCTAAAATAATCAGTCCTATTTCAGATAGTCTCTGAATGAATGAATGGAATCAATTCATTGAATCAATGAATGAATGAAGTGAGTGCGTGAGTGTGGGCAGTCAGGCACTCCTTGCTTGGGGAGATCCTTATAGGACTGTGATATAATAAAAATATATATTTGGTCTTTGTGGCCCTGGCACACAACTACTAAAACCCTTTGACTCAAAGGAGAGATAAGGATGCCTTTTGTATGCTAATGAGGTGACTGGTATCTGGGCATCCCCAGGTAGCTTCAGCATGGTTTAGAACTTACAGGCCCACCCACAACCTCCAGCAGTGAAAGGGACTCAAAACTGAATAACCAATGGCCAGTAATTGCATCAATCATGTCTACATAAAGAAAACTCCTAAATGTTGAGATCTGAAGAGCCTCCAGGTTGGTGAACACACGCAGGTACTGGGAGCGAGGTGCACCCAGAGCGGCCTGGAAGCTCCACTCCCTTCCCCCAGTATGCCCTAGGCATCTTTTCCACCTGGCTGCTTCTGAGTTGTATCTTTTATAATAAACTGGTAAACATGAAGTGTCTCCCTAAGTTCTGCAAGCTGTTCTATCAAATTATCGAATTTGAGAAGGGGCTGTGGAAACCCCCTGACTTTATATCTGGTTGGTCAGAAGTACAAATGGCCTTGACCTGCAATTGGTATCTGAAAAAAAGAGCTGGTTTGAGGGACTGAGCTTTGAACCTGTGGGATCCGATGCTTAATCCAAGCAGGGTGCACCTCGCTCCCAGCACCTGGGTGTGTTCACCAACCTGGAGGCTCTTCAAATCTCAATATTTAGGAATTTTCTTTATGTAGATATGATTGATGCAATTATTGGCCATTGGTTATGAACTCAATTCATACGGCTCGACTTGTAGGATACCCGGCTGGTGGTGAAAAGACACCACGCATTTGGAGTCAGAAGTGTTGTGAGTAAAAATAGTTCAAGGATTGAAAGTACCTAAGAGAAAAAAACTTTCCAACAAACCTCCACTAGTGCAAATATACTACTCATAAGATCAAAGAAGTCTGGGACCTGACTTTCTAATCTTATCACCTGTGGCTCCGTGAGAAAGAATTAGCAAACATACCTGTGGGTACGCACCAAGTGTTAGAAACCTCATTTGAAAAGTCAGGAGACTGCTGGATAATGCAGGCTAAGTTCAGGGCTAAAAGTAACACAGTAATGCTATTCTGAAAATAACAATGTCAATCATCACTAAAGAGGGGTCTTCCATGTCCGAGGCACCACATTGAGCACTTCACACTTGTCCTGCCTTAATCCTTTCCAAAACCCTACTAGGTGGGTGACAGTGTCCCTGTTTAACAGATAAAGAAACTGCATCTCAGGCTAATTAATTCCCCTGAAGTCATACAGCTAGTAAATGACAGGGCAGGAATATCTTCTCGGGTCATTTTGAATATAAAACACATCCTTGTAACTGCTGTGCAACACTGCCTGCCAGAAACAGTTTTATGCAAAGTATCTCGTTCTGGGAATATCCTCGTGCAGTGCAAGAGGGCAGCTATTCTCAAGGTTATCCATCAGCTTTATCACGTTCTCTGTCACCATCAAGAGTATTTCATACAAGCCTGCGCAGGTGTTAGCTTCCCTATAGAACTTGCCACACAATTGTGGGTCCAAACATACCATATTTTGTCATGTATAATGTGCACTTTTTTACCCAAACTTTTGAGGGGAAAAACTAGGACGTGCATCACACATGGGTAGGACTATTTGTTACCAGTACATCAAATTTCTTATACCTTGTATCCGTTCTTGTGTCTTGTAATTATTTGTTATGTGAAATTTCTCACACCATAAAATGTTAAAAAAAAAAAAAAATGCTTACATTCCCTTACAAAAGAAACAAAAAACAAGTATCTAAATAGGGGACATAAAGTTCATGTGCAATTTAAATTAATTACTTAAATTAATTACTCTTAGTAATCTAATTTAAATTGCACAGGAACTTATGTCCACCCTGTATAAATTTATAAAACCTAAAATGTAAGATTTTTTTTTTTTTTACCTGAAAGTTTGGGGCAAAAATATGGGTGAGCATTATCCATAGGAGCTCACTATATATGGCAAAATATGGTAACTTATGCAACATGAAAATTTGAGCCCCCTTATTATTAAAAATTTCAAAATGATAACAGCATAGTATGAAAGCAAAGACTCCCCATGTCAGATGCTCATGAAGTAAGCCCTGCTTCTCTGAAATCGTATGTTTAAGTCCAAAGAACTCAGACCAGTCTTGAAGGAGAAACCAGAAATTCTTGAGGGAAAGAACTCATTTGGCGAGCCCTTTCATTGCTTTCATTTATTTATTTAACAAATATCCTGTGATCCAATGGCAGGAGAAACTTGGTGGTTAATTTTAAACACCCCTTAACTAGACACTGCAGCTATAGCTGCACAGAATCTTGATTTTCCTGAAAACACAGGAACATGCTCCTCTCACTGGCCTGCCTCCTCTGTGGCTTAGCTCAGCAGTGAGAAGTCCTGTTTAAACAAACATATGGACACATGGATGGGTCCACTCCTTGGCGGCCTCCTAAGGAAGTGTATCCATTAACAAAAATGCCGCATTTTCACGCCTATTTTAATTTGGTTGTGTGTTTCCAATTGGGCTGGAGCACAAGTGAGGCATCTAGGGCAGCTGGTTGAGTCATTTTGAAAAGAGAAATATCTGTCTCCCTGCCTCCTTTCTTGTGCTGTTTATCCTGGAGCCTTTCCAAGCTTTTCAAAATGATCTTTCAATCCCTCAAATGTCTTGCCCTCCTGCTTTCTAGGTCTCCCTTCAGCCCCGTGGTTGCCTCTTTTCCCTTAAAAAGTGGTCAATAACCTGGATGAAACCAGGCTGCACATACCTGAGCTCTGGAACCAGCAGATCTTGTTGGAACTCAGCTGAGGACTCCCAGGGAGAAGCCCGAGGACCAGGACCAGGAAGAGCACCCAGGGCCAGGGTACTAAGTGGCAGCTGCTGTCAACTCACTCTCAGCCCCAGCCCAGGTGTCCCAGCTGCTGCCTTAGCCTCCAGAGATCCCTGGTCCCCTGACTGACCTAACAACTCCAGGTCACTGGGAATGTAAATAATCAAAGTGGTAGGGCTTTCTTTCTTTAAAAACCAAGACAAAAGCCAGTGCTGGCCTGGGAAAGAGGCAATTCACCCTTGGGCTCTTGCAGCAGGAAAATCACCATGGCCTCACTGCGGGGTGGCTCCACTGCGCCCTCTTCTGAACAGACTGCCCTGCCCTTCCCGACCGCTGGAGGATGACAGGTGGATGGCTTGTTGAGAGAACTGGAGTCTACCTGCCTTGAAATGCATAGAGAGTCGTCTTTGGGGGAGAGAAAGCCAGTCTGTGTCTGCTTGATTCTCACAACCAGCAGAGGCTTCTGTATGGGAGGACACCAGGAAACTCAGCATCTCTGCTTTGAGTGTATTTTCACTCCAGAAACAGCCACTTGAGTGTACTGGCTTTGAATCTGAGAGCAATCTTGCACTTGCCACAAGGAGGGTGAGGGTAGTTGCCGGTGAAGACTCTCCCAAACCACTCAGGAAGGGAGGTCCATGAACGGACCCTCCATTCACTCACAGGCCTTGCACAGTGAAGGCTCCCAGAGTAGAGAAGGATACCTCTGGACACAGTTTCTATTCCCTTATCCCACCGGGATGCAACAAACGCCCCCAGCACATCCAGTCACCAGAAAACTCCAGGAAGGAACCCTTTATTTTGGGAAATATAAAAACATCTAGCATTTTTATTTAGGTTACCAGAGAACACACATGCAAACTATAAGGAATTATCTGTGGATCCATAGGAAGCCAGGGTAAGAGAACTCGACCAGGGATGACAAAATATGCGAAAAGACCAATGTAACAACAACGTTGTCAGCTTCTGGTAACAGTTCTTATCTTAAATCAGTTTTGAGCCTTGATTTTTGTTCACTAATGCAATTTAAAAAATCATCATTGACTTCAGAAATATATGTCTGAATATCAAAGATATTCTAGCTTCTCTTTATTTTATTTTCCTCTACAAATAGCCAGGGAAAGGAAAAGGCAGATATGATTTTGAGAGCAGGCAGGTGGTCTTCGGAAGATGGAAAATGGGCTAAAGACAGTTGGAGTAAAGTTCATCGCATTTTATAACAGCTGCAGATAGAAACATTGATCATCTTTCCCAGACAGCGGGATGGGGACGTGATTGCCGGTGACAAATGTATTTTTGGCTTCACAAGATGAGCTGCTGCCCAGCTGATTATTCTTGTAATCTATTTGAACCCTTTTAACCCCTAGCAATCAGAAAGCTAATTATTGACTGGTGGGCAGGGATATTCACTCGACCACCACAACCTAACCAAGATGGTCACATCCCAACCAATAAAAGGACATCTTTGCTCAACCTTAGCTCTGTTGTCCCTCTGTCCTCCTATGCCCTTGCATGTCTCTTTCCCAAGGCAGACAATTCAATCACACTAACATTCATTGTGATAACGATAATAGGTTACAGCACAAAGAATACGTCCCAGAGAGAGGCCAGGATAGCGAACAGACAAGAAAACACTTAGCACACTCTGTTCTAATGATGTGACATAAGAGAGGGTCTCAACAAAGTGCAATAAGGACAGATTTCCCTAGAATGGACCCATTCAAATGTCAGCTCTTCTGAGAAGCCTTCCCTCCTTCTCCCAGCTAATGCAGGTGAGTATTCAATCAATAAAAGCTCATGGACTGCGCTGCAGTAGGATCTAGGAGGATGCGATGATCAACTACGTGGGCTTACGTTCCAGTGAGAGAGGGAGATACACACAAGGAGGTAAATGAATGAAATATGTAAAAGTTATAGTTGATGCAGGAAAAGAAGCAAATGGGGGAATGATGTAGGACTAGCAAAAGAGATCTAGTTTAGGAGGAACGAAGAGAAAGGAGAAGGTCTCTCTGAGAAATGGCTTTTCAGCTGAAGACCAAAGGATGGTCTTTCAAGATCAGAGGATGCCACCAGCCATCTGAACATGGCAGAGGAGGAGGATAGGAAGTGGTTGTGGGAAAAGAGAATGAAAAGGTAGGCAAGACCATGGGGTTTTTGAAAAATGGAGAGTTAGGAGACTGTTCAGTTTCCAAGTAAGTGATGACAGTTGTCTGGGCTAATGTCATGGCCATTGTAATGGGGAAAAATGGTACCAGACCTAATGTACCTTTTGGAGAATAGAACTGAGTAAACTTGTAAGTTGGGACTGATGGATGAAAAAGAGGCAGAGATAATATCTACATTTTTGGTTTTGAATATCTAAGTGGCATTTACTGAGATAGGAGAAATTCAGGAGGGCATAGGGATGAGTCTGCAGAACAAAAAAGGCAGGGGTGATATCTACATTTCTGACTTTGAATATCTAAGGTCCATTGTACCATGGTAATTTCAAGACTTCTACACATTGCACATATGGAGACATGAATGAGGTTGTGGGATATGGAGTGTGGGATATGTGGAATATGTGAACTTCGAGCTTGATGCGTTCAACAGTCATGCATTTAAATGTGGCATGTAAATGTCTAGGAAGTGGCTCAGAGAGAAAGCAAGGCCAGGGAGGAGGCTGGGATTAAGACTGAGTCCAGAGAAGTTTCACCAATGAATGGTTAAGGGGAGAAAGAGAAGAATTCCAGCGAAGGAGATTTAGAAAGGCTTAAAACAAATCTAAAACAAACCAACAAACAAAAAAACCCAGTTGGAAATACATCCAACTCTAGTTTGCCAACTCATGGGCTATAGAAGAGCCGGCTGCCCCATCTGTCACTCTGCAGATCACCAGTTGACTGTGTGGGTCTGGCAATGTAGGCAGGTGACCTTTTCCTCCCTCTCCCTTTGGAGATGTGCGTCCCTCTGCTGTGGGATCAGCCAACAAGGAAGCCTGCAGGAAGCTCTGGCCAAGTATTCACAGAGCCACCCTGCCCTCCCCTGCAGGAACCTCCAAAGTGAGCCATGAATTAGCCGTGCTTTTGATTCTCTCTGTCATCACCATCCTCCACGAGAGTATTCTCATGTTCACTGACCAGGCCTTTCCCTCAGCTTAGGGACACACTTATGTCCCATCCAAACTAAAACTAAAACAAATAAGCCACAGTGGAACCCTGCTCTTCCCTGTATCTGTTTCCCAATCACCATCCTCCCCTCTTTGACCACTACTCTTGAAAAAATCATTTATATTCATTTCCTCTCTACCCACTCTCAACCCGTAGCATCACAGCCACAATTGCCAACACCACTCTGGCAGAGGTCAGCAATGGCCTTGAAATTGGTTGAACCAACGACCATGACCGCCTTTCAGTACTTCCTGTCTGACCTCTTCACAGCACGTGGCACTATCAGCCGCTCCCAGATACCCACTCCCTTCTGACTCACTCTTCACTTCTCAGCACCCTGTGTACCTTGCATCACCTCTCTCTGCCCACCTTGCACACTAGAGGGATTCTCCCCTCAGCCCAGTTCTTTTTTCTAGTTTCATGATCAGTGTGGGTGAGTACATTTACATCCATGATCACACAGTGGCCCCGTCAGGCCCCAGCTGTGCTGTGAGCATCTCCACCTGACACCATACACAGAGACTCACAAAAAATAATTCTGACCCAGTGTGCAGAACCAAATCCATTTTCTTCTTCCCACTTGCCATTTCTCTTCTGAATTTCCTTTCTGCACTCACTCCACTCCATTTGCTTAACCCAGGAACCTTAGAGATGGCATTAAGCCTACTGCCCTGCTCACCCCATACGCACCTTGTCACTGAGCCTTTCTAAGTGTCCTTGGGACCTGATAAGCCATATTCCTCAATTCAGGCCATTATCTCTCACCCAAATTACTGCTGCCATCTGCTTTCAGGCCCTCTGCCTCATCTTCCCTCCAATTCACATTCCACCTAATCCTGTCATAATAACAAAGACTTGGAGATAACTTCCAAGTCTGTCGATCAAGGACTGGTTAAATCAATAATATATAACCATGCAGTGGAGTTTTATCAGATATTAAAATAGGTTTATGTGCTATTTATTTTAGTGTTTTGTTTTGTTTTGTTTTTTGAGAGAGAGTTTCATTATGTCGCCCTCGGTAGAGTTCTATGGCATCATAGCTCATGGCAACCTCAAACACTTGGGCTTAAGCGATTCTCTTGCCTCACCTTCCCAAGTATCTGGGACTATAGGCACCCACCACAACACCGGGCTATTTTCTTTCTTTCTTTCTTTTTTTTTTTTGTAACTGTTATTGTTGTTTGGCAGGCCCAGCTCGGGCTGGGTTCAAACCCGCCAGCTCTGGTGTATGTGGCTGGCGCCATAGCCACTGAGCTACAAGCGCCAAGTCGACATGCTATTTATATTATATGTAAATATATGTGTGTGTGTGTTTATATATATGTATATCACATGCTTATCTACCTACAAGTATTCAGTAAGAATTAAATTATACAAAAGTCTGTATAACATGATCAGTTTGCATATTAAGAATAGGATGTTCTAGAACAGAGTTGTTGAGGCATGCTTTCCAATTCTATGTTGGACCTAATTTGACACAGTGACTTTTCTTGTTTATTTATAAACAAAATAAACAAAAACACTTTATTTATGTAACCCAAAAAGATGATAAAATCATCAGGTGAGTTCATATATGTATTTTTTGCTTTTAAAACTGTAGGAGAATTACAAGTAATCTACCAACCTCTTTCTCACCCCAAATAAATAAGAGGCGGGGGGGATTCAGGTGGCAGAAAAATTGGATTGGAAAGGGTTAAAAAAAAAAAAAAAAAAAAAGAACACGTGCATTAGAAAAATACGTCAAAGAGTAGACCAAAAAAATGAGTATTTCTGGGTACCAGACTGGGGCAGGAGATGGTCTTTTATTTCTTTACTTCATGCCATTCTGTAATATTTGAGGGCTTTGTTTTTGCTGTTATGGGGAAAGATCTGCTGGGTCAGGAGACAAACTGTTTAAAATTTTTGTAAACATTTTGACACCCCGACAGCGGATAGCAAATCCTTCATCCCTCTTTGTTTGGCTGGTCCTGCAAAATGTATTTTCTACATGCAGATTGAATATAATCAGTGACATCTTTACCCAAATGCTGAAAAATATGCACGATATCTATCTGTCATAGTAAACAACAGGTTTGTCACTACTAAAAACAGGCAAGGCAAGAAAGGCAATTTGCAATGAGGCTTCAGCTGGCTTGCCCTACCTTCTACCGTCTGACGGCCAGCCACTCAAATCAAGTTGTTGTCCTAATAAAAACGCAAAGATGATGACAATCAATGCCCTGGTCTCCGAAAACAGAGTCAAGTGATATGAGAAAATCAGAGGGACTACTCACAGAGGTATAATCTATAAGGCCTTGGATTATGTACAAAATTGCTCTTTCATCTCTGAACGTATTTTAATATTTACCGATGGAATCCAGCAGACAGTGTCAACACACAGGCACCTTTGGCTGGAGGCTGACAGAATACCTGACTTCCTGAATCAATAGAACAATGCCCTGGGTATTCCAGAAAGGGATTATTCAGTTAATTACTCACCTTCCACGAGGTAAAGACGCCATGGGGAAAATAAAAAAAAACACCACCAGCAGGAATATGAAAACAGCTGCTGCTGCACTGGCAATACCAATAATAGCTATACTCTGCTTCCAAAATTATCTGTCCATATTATTCCTTCTGGCCCCTTCCATTAAACTCACCACTCTAGATAGAAATAAGACTAATGTCACCAGAGCTGATTTTTCTCTTTAAGACAGAAATTTTGGATAACCATTTTTCCTTTGGACCATCCTTAGAAAGACCGGAAGGCAGAGAAGGGCTTCCATTGCCCTTCTCTGGTGGTTGTAGGGGACACAGCTAAAACTGAGGAAGGTAGTGACCCCTAATTCTCCCCACGTGGCCCATTAAACCCACTTTCCCTTCCAATTTCTCCCTATCACACCCTCCTTTTAAGGTAAAGCTTTATTTATTTCCAATTGACCATTAACAATTACACATTACTTACAGTATATAACGTGGTGTTTTATTATAGTAGGTATTCTCTGTGCAATAAGATGGAATAAGTAAATCAAGATAGTTCAGATATCCATTATCTTACGTGCTTATCATTTTCTTGCGGTGAGAACACTTAAAATGTACTGTTTTTACCAATTTTCAATAATATAACACATTGTTATTAACTATAGTCAGCATATTGTATAAGATGAAGATCATTGAAATTTTGTAGCCCTTGACCAGCAAGGTATAGTGTTTTATTACAGACAATAGCTTTGTGGGGCCTGGATATTCAGAATGAAAGCAACCGTACTCTTTCTTTTATTGTCTCTGAAACATTTGAATATATAATCTATGGCCAATACAATGAGATACTGCCCAGATCCCCACCTCCCTACCTTCAGGCCTAAAGGATTTATTCACCAGGCTGCTGTGAGTGTTGAGAAGTGATACCCCTTAACTCTATTCCCCCCACCCCACCCCACCATCCTCCTAAGCCTTGCTTGGTACTCACCCAGCACCAGCCCCCCTACCCCAGCACAGCCCCATTCATGACTGGTTAATACAGGGGTAAAAAGGCCAAGGCTCTTTCTTCAATCCAGACCATTCTAAAGAGCCATCCCTGCGCCAGAGCTCCCTGCGGGTGGGCTGAGGCCTTTGTTGTGACTGTTTAAACCTCTCCCTCCATCTGCCCTTGCTGCCTTTACTGCTTGTGAGGATTTATACTGAGAGCATCCCCCCATAAACTTTATACACACGAGTCTCCATCTCAGAGCCCACTGCCTGGGCCCAACCAGCAGCACTGCCTCAAACCCAAAGTATCCATATCTAAGAAAAGGATCCAAATTTGGATGTTCTCAGACTAAGAGACAAACTCTTAACAAATGATGAGTTCTTCATTTGAAATATTTGCAATTAGTCACGATCTAAAAACCTACCATCCTTTCAGTGCTCTGCTGATTAATGACCTTGAATTCCAGAAAAACACGGGGGTGGTAGATGCAATCCATAATTCCATTATTCTCTAATCCGTTCTTAGAAAGTAGTCCAATATTGAATCTTTGCCACTTTCCCTAGACCGACGTTGCCTTTAAATTTTAAAAAGTGATAGCTGAACAAATTCCCCAGGTGCCGTCGGTCACTAGGGAATGTCTGAGATGTGTGTTGTCGGTTGGTGACCAACCAGTCTCCCCTGAACAGGTCTGTCTGCCTGTGCTGTGTTCATGTGGACTTCCGACCACTTCCCAAAAAAGAAAAGCTGGCCTTCTGATCCCAACTGTCCTATTAAGCAAAGACCAAGAAAACAACAACAAAAAAAAACAAAAAAGAAAAGAAAAGAAAACCAATTCTTTATGTTTCTTTTGCCTTTCGTCTCCCTCCGTGCACTGCCGCTCCTTCCATTTGAAATGTTCTGGCTTGATGTCTACAAATAGGTCTCACAATCATTCACTGTGACCTAAACATATTCTCTCTCTCTTTTTTTTTTTTTATAGATGCATTTTCTATTCAATCTCATATCTACACTCACAAAAAAACTAACTTCTTCTTCCTAAAATCATTGCCATCCTTCTTGGGCATTGCCTCTTAAATTATTTAAGATTCTCAAACAATTTAAGACTCTTAAATTCTTTCTTTCTTTCTTTCTTTTTCTTTTTTTTTTTTAAATTACCTTGCTTTCTCTGATCAGCATGATTGGAGACACCCCCTGGAACAACAAAATAAAACAAAAACAAAAGCCAAAGGGAGAATGTGTGACATTTTGAGGAAATGTGAATTAATTGCAAAATGTGGATAGCAGAATTGCAAGATGAAACGTAGCAGAATTGGGTGACAAACAAAGCAATAAACCCAGTAATAGCATAAAAGTCAATCTTCTGTAAGTTCCAGTTTTTTTATCTGTACAATGAGCATTATATTTCATAAGAGTTTTTTCAAGGATTTAGTGAAGGCATGTATATATGTAGTCACAAAAACTTGGAATAAGTTACAACAAATGATCCCATTTATATTTGTTTATGGTGACTCCTATGAACACTGTCAATATATGGCAATTGTCTCACTATTGTCAAATGATATATTTGGTAGAAAACTTTTTCTTTCTTTTGAGACAAAGTCTTCACCCAGGCTAGAATGCTATGGCATGATAGCTCACAGCAACCTCAAACTCCTGGGTTCAAGCGATCCTCCTGCCTCAGCCTCCCAAATAGCTGGGAATACAGGTGCCAGCCACAATGCCTGGCTAATTTTTCTACTTTAAGTATAGATAGGTCCCGCTATGATTCAGTCTGATCTCTAACTCCTAAGCTCAAAGGATCTTCCACCTTTGCCTCCCAGAGTATTGGGATTCTAGGCGAAAGCCATGGTGCCCAGCTGAAAAATGTTTTTTAATAATCAGGCACCATGATTCCCTGAAGGGCTTCCAAAGGGAGTAAAACCACAGGTCTGGACAAAGCGCTGACATTTACTGCCATCTGTTGGGTGATGAGCAAACTGTACCACGCTTAAAAACACAGAAATATGGCCTCTGAAAGATTTCTTCCTCAATTCAAGTCATCCCAGGTCATCACTGTTTGCATCTGTTGTGAAATAAATGACACCAGTCCCACTCCTAGAAGGACAGGGCCAGTAGCTGTTTCAGGAAAGAGTAAGGTAAGTTGCAGCCCTAACCAGCCGCACCTAAAGATTGCAGAAGAAGAAATAAGGCCCAAGGCTGCTCAATGCTCAGCTACATTTGCCACTAACAACCATGTACCCAAGGCTTAATATTCCAAAATATTCCAAAGGGTAAGACCCATGTGGTCATGCTCTGGACTGTTTCAAAGCCCAGCGTCTAGATGAGACAATGCTATGGGCTTCCTGACAACCATTAATTACAAAAGAAATCTCCACTAAAAACAACCCAGACCAAGGTTGAAGGAACAACAAGACGTCCTTAAGGAGTTTAAAAAAAAAAATAAGTCGTTAAAATTACCTTTCTTATGTACATAGAAATCTGATTTTGAATAATTCTTCCAATCCCAAGCCTTGAAACTCACAGCTACCTCAAATTCCTGGACTCTAGCAATCTTCCTGCCTCTACCTCCCAAGTAGCTGGGACTATAGGTACTCACCACAACTCCCAGCTGATTTTTCTATTTTTAGTAGAGATGGGGTCTTGCTTTTACTCAGGCTGATCTTGAACTCCTCAGTTCAAGGGATCCTCCTGGCTGGGCCTCCCAGAGTGCTAGGATTTCAGGCCTGAGCCACCACACCTGGCCACCTGGCCGGCAATGGTATATTCTAAGAAGATGGACTCCAGCTCTCAATCTCCCAATAGCTGCCTTTGAGAGGTCAGAGGTCAAGCAGGTAACATGAATGACATAATCCCAATAAAGACTGTGGCCTGAAAGGCATGTACCCTGTCTCAGGGGCTGGTCATTCCTCGGCCCCAGCTAACCCTTACTGTGCTGGACTAAAAAGCGTCTGTCCCAAAACCAGGATGCCTAGGTTTAAGGCCTGGCTTTGCCACTCAATAGCTGTGAAATCCTAAGCAAGTTACTTTATCTTTCTATAACTCAGTTTCTACATCTGTAAAATGGGGATAACAATTACCCCTGCTGCATCATATTGTTGTGGGGATTAAATAAGTTAATACGTGTTAAAGTGATTAAAACAACGCTGGGCTGTAATTACTCAGGACCAAGATAAAAGGGCAGGTTCTTTGTCATGGGGTCTCCCACTTTTGTTTTTTTTTTTTTTTGAGACAGAGTGTTGCTGTGTCACCCCAGGTAGAGTGCAGTAGCATCAGAGTAGCTGGCAACAACCTCATACTCCTGGGCTTAAGTGATCCTCCTGCTTCAGCCTCCCGAGTAGCTGGGACTATAAGCACAGACCACCAAGCCTGACAGGTCTCCCAATTTTTAAAGAGAAACCAGAATCAAAAAAAAATTTTTTTTTCTTTTACGTAAAAGATTTTAAGTATATCAAATGCTTAAAACATGTTCAAAATCCTCTGTGAGCCAAAAACATATGCTTAGGGGCCACGACCCATCCAGAGGCACCAGTACCCCAC
The DNA here is from genome assembly GCA_963574355.1 of Loris lydekkerianus. Lineage (NCBI taxonomy): Eukaryota > Metazoa > Chordata > Mammalia > Primates > Lorisidae > Loris > Loris lydekkerianus. The sequence goes on from CAUYPK010064787.1 coordinate 17,831, forward strand.
TTCTAATGCTGGGCAAAGAACTGGGTGGCAGGCAGGTTTTTGTACCACTTCCAACTTTGTCACCAGCGTTGTTGTCCTTTGTCCCAGCACTGTGGCTGGGAACCCAGGATGGCAGGCCCACATGACTGAAAGTCCTGTGCCAGATTATGAACAGCAAGTGACAGATGGCCCTCCTGACCAAACGTAACAGAAGAAAGTACTCTCTGTAATTTAAATGAAGCTTCGAATATACAGGGGAGTACAGGGCCAACGTCTCCTGCCTCATCCCTAAGGATGTCATTCAAGGTCTTTCAGCATTTGCTGTCATCTACCTAGAAAGGACCAGGATAGACACAGATCAAGTCCAGCTGCCAAAAGGGCGTTCATTCCCTTCATTCCATTTTTAAAGCAGTCTTTGCTCGATGACTTTATAATTCAAATCAGCTGCCGAGTTTGCCAAAAACCCCAGACGGCAGTTCAGCAAACAGTGGTCTTATCTGTTTATCTAAATAAGACATGAAATAAATAAACGAACGATAAATAAATATCAACACACTTAAAAAACATTTTTTAAAAACTCAGGAAATGAGGTACTCTTTTCAAAATTTTGAAGCTCTAACCTTCATTCTCCTTTAATACGGCTGGCCCATTGTCTTTTCTAACATCATTGAAAGCCAACCAGACAGATTTATAACGAGACGCTAGTCTCTTTCTATTCTACAGACAAATATGTAGCCCATCTGCCTCCAATCAATGTGGAGTACGTGGAGATGGAGCAATGAGATATTTTTAAACACTCTTTTAATTAATTCATCCCAAGGACGTGGCACTTAGAGAGTTGCAGGGTGAGGGGTGGGCAGAGAGAGGAGAGAGCGAGCTCAGGATCCTGGTAAATAAAGAGATTTTCTGTAATCTGGATTCTAAAACCCTTTCGACGAAGCATCCTGCCTGCCTCCAACAAGCTGTTAAGAGCAGGGGAGCAAAGGCTACCAGCAAGGCAGTGCCTACATTTGTTAGGTTTATTTTATTTTATTTTATTTTTTCAGACTGGAAGGACAAGTCCTTAAAATGCAAACAAAGCTAAAATGTTATCTTGAGAATAATCCTTCTGTCTCCTATCGCTAGAAGTTGTTTAAATATTGGTGTTTTAATATATTAAAAATAATTAAAGCAGGGAATTGAAATGAAGAGTAGATTCGGTTGATTCCAAGAGGCAAGCCAGTCCAATGGGGAAAAAATTTAATAGGAGAAACAATTTGCCTTTAAAGGGAGGAAACCAGGAATCTGGGCATTGTGTGATACAGCCATGGAGGAGGGTGGGTGGGGAGATTTTCATTAAAATCAACCTTGAGCTTCAAAGTAAGAAAAAGCTTGGCAATGCTGGAGCTGCAAGATTGATGGCACACTGACCTAGAAATCTCACACTTCGCTGTTAAATATTGCTTGTTTTTGCACCAAAGATTCATCTGTTAAGGACCTTTCCTTATCTGACATGTCCCTTAAAGTCAAAGTGAAAAGAGATAACACCTAATCATGTTGCATAAAGGAAGAAAAGAAGGGGCCATGGATACGATGAGCAGATCTAGTTTTTTTGATTTTTAATAACCTGTGGTGTCCGTTTCACAAGTTTCATTTGGATTTAGAAATTATTTCTTGAGAATTAAGCTTTCAATTACTCGCCAGAGACCGTCTTAGCGAACATAAAATAGCTTTCTCATAGATCTACTAATATCTATTTTACCCAAGGACACTGATTTTCTTTTCTTCAAAATGAGAAATGAAAATTTCAGCCCAGCCTGAGGCATGCAATATGCAAACCCTTCCAGACCCCCAGGGCCATGCCCTCTACCCATTTTCCAATAATTCCGCTCCACAGGCTAACCTCAACTTCACTCCCAAGGGGAGAGGGAGAGGCCAATTGTTATGTTTTGCTTTTGTTTGCTTGAAATAATAAATTCAGGGGGTCTCCTTTGCCAATGTTTTTCTGCTGTCAGCAGTTTTGTGTTTCACTTTCTCTCTAAGTCAAACTGAAACCTAAGCCCTATGGCTGGCTTTGGCCCTGACCCCTGGGCTCCTGGGAGCTGATCGGAAAACAGATTGCCTTGTGTCTCTGACATCCGGGTGACCCAGTCACCTCCAAGAACATATTTCTAAAATCCCTGTCTCCTCTTCACCATTTGGACACTCCACTGTGACCCAGTCAATAATGGACATTAGCCTGTCCAGAACCAACTACTTATAATCTCTTTCTAATTTGGGTCAGGGACCTAAAGGCCATCTCAGTAATTCTAGCCATGATAGTGGACTCAGAAAAAAAGGATACTCAGCTATCAAATAAGACCTTGCTTTGCAGGAAAACACCACTCAAGGTCTGAGATCTACCAAAAAGTCCACTGTTAGTTTTTATAGAAACTGGATGCTAATAATCCCTATTACAAATAGTCAAAATTCTCATATAACCAGACCATGGTTGAATTTGCTCCGCAAAGGTAAATACAAAGTGCATGGGTTATAAAAAGAATATTCCAAAAGGCAATTTGCAGGATATGTATTCTAAAGTTTTGAGAGAAAGCCAGTCATCTTCCTCACCAGCCATGCCCAGCACACTCTTCAATGATAACGGACATATCCAGATGATAACCTCAAAGCTTTGCCAATGCCCAGAATCTTCCTGAAAAGATGACATTATATTCTCCATATATAATTTTATATTCAAAGTCTATTTTCATTGGACTGCCTGCTTCACAGAGTTATTGGAAGAATCAAATGTGATGTTGTACACAAATGAGCTTTGAAAGTGGAGTGCTAAACAAACAAAAAATGTCACTACTGCTTCTAATAATTCCTTAAAAACTGGTAATCAACATGTGTTATTGATGGTAATGGACATCCCCGCATAAATGTTAACCAGAATGGTCGGTTTACCATAGTACCGCATTGCCCAAACATTCTGGATCAAACAGGGTGAAACTGAAAATACATAAATTGAAAGCATAGAACTACACTGCTATGTTTGCTTCCCTCTCAGCAATGTGTGTTTCAAGGAAACAGTTTCAATATTGTTAGAGGACCAAGGTTAACAAAAGAGACTAGCCTGAAGAGTCTTAGTGGATTTTCTTTTACAAAGCACATTAACCAAAGATATCAGAATAGGCAAGAGGCACCCACCAACCCACAGGGACAAATTTACTAATAAAAGTCCTCAGCTGGACCTAGACCCCTCTGTGTCTCCCCAGCATGCCTTACCTGTGCATTCTACCCAACAATACTCAGAAACATTCCTGGAAGAAAGGCAAGAGAGGACAGGAGAGGAGTAAAGGAAAGATCAAGGCTTTATGTCACTTACACATCAGTTACTGCTGTTCAACAGTGATGGGTCATAGACCTTTCTATATTTGCTTCCTAACCTTTCCCCCCCCCCTTTTTTTTTTCAATTCTTTCATCTCTTAAGTGCAAGTATCTTCAGCCAATCTTTCCTTAAGCATTCACAATGCACAAAGATGGCATTAATTGGATGTGAGTCTTTTCGAAATGCTGAGAATCAATTCTGTGTGATGTCAGTCAAATCATTTGCCAGCTCTCATTGAGGACAAAGGTGAGATAACCACCCTTAGTCTAGGGATTTTTGTAGTTGTCTCAACCTCTCCCTGCTCTGTCTGATCATCAAAAGAGGAAGTGAGTTAGATGGAGGATTTGAAAGACTGTCATCATCTGTCTTTTTCACAGATGTTTTCCAGCCTAGCCGCTATAACCAGGGGTACATCTAGAGGTTCCCTGAAGGGAATTAGAGATTTTACAGCTTCTGAAGCCTTTATACCTTTTCTGATATGAAAGCCCTCTAAGTTAAACAAGGGAAGACACTGATGTTGAGTCACATAGGTTCTTAAGTTTTATTTCTAGAGATCCTTCCAGGACGGTCCCCTCCTTGTACACAGGTGTCATTTTAGCCTATCCTTTTACAGAGGTGCTAATCTAAAAGGTCCACACTGCTGAAATGTTAGGGGAAAAAGAGAAAAGAAATGTCATGCTATGACAAGATGCCACAGCACTTTGGAAAGACTCCAGGCTTCCTTCTGGACACAGACAGTTTTAGAAGTATTTTCCCTTTATCAGAGGCTGGCATCTAGAGACCTGGCTTTGGGCACTCAGGAGCGCTTCACTCCTGCTTAGAGACCCACTCCCCTAAAACAAGCCTGCAGAGCTGGTAAAATTTATTAGGAAAAACCTGGAACATGCCAGCATCAAGGACTCTGCACTTGAGCCCAGAGGAGCCATTGGTATTTTTATTTCACATAACATGGATCTCATGATCTTTTGCAAGTGGCTAGTGCAATTTTGAAAATTAATCAAAATGCTGAGCTTCCCCCAATCAGTTTTTTAAATTGTCACTCAGGCTCTACCAAGCCAGAAAAGTTTCCTGGGAGGTACTGGTTCAGGGACACCTTTGGCTTTTTGCATCCCTCTTTCCCTCTGGCTAACTACAGCTGTCTCTGTTTATCACCGGGGGCTTTCTCCAAGTCAACTGCGCTCTCAGAAGGCAGGAGAGGACTCCACGGCCACAGGCAAAATAGGGAAGCCAAGGCTACACCCGCCAGAGTCTCGGCCTTCCTGCCCTTGCCCCAAACCACGTTTTCCCGCCTCCTCCCGGGAAGCACCCAAATCTCTTCCACGCTTCCTCAGAGCTGGCCAGGGAGATTCCGGCATCCAGGGGCAAGGAGCAATGGGAGCCGGCCCAGCATCTCTTCCGCGGCTCAGCAATCCTGGCGTTCCAGGCCAAGCGCGCCCATCTCGCCCTGCCCCGGCCCTAGTCTGGGCTCATTCATTCCAGGCCGGTCCGCACCTTCCAGCCTGAGTCGCACCAGCGGCTCCGCGCTCAGGGCGCAGCTTCCTGGTCCGTGCCGGCTCACACCGTGCCTAATCCCTTATTGTTTTTAAATCGCAAGAGTAACCTCTAGACAATTTCTTCTTCACACTCTTTTTTCACGCCTCCAGCGTACCTTACCCCTTTAAATAATACAACACCACTTCTCCGTCCCTCTCATCTTCAAAAGCTTAAGCTGCAAGCTCCACGAAAGAAAATCCATCCCCTCCGCACCATGCCACCCCCAGCCAAGCCACCGCTCCTTCACCGTCTCCGACGCCCGGTGCACGACTCTCTGTCCCCATCCAGGACAGGAGAGGCCACCACCCCGCGCGCAGACCTCGCGTCCCCGTGGGCACAGAGAAAAGCCCCCTCACCCTTCGGTGGATGCCATGGTTTGGGGAACGCCCCCTCCTCTTCAGCGCTCTCCTGCGGCGGCGGGCGAGGGAGTGAGCGGGTGCCGGGGGTGAGCGCAAGTGTGGTCGGGAGCGGTATTTAAGGGGCAGCCTCTCCCCGCCCTTCCACCCCCCTCCTGGGTAAGCCCTTTAGCGCCTCAACGGGCGCTAGAGGCTCCTGCGGGCGCTAATCCGGGTCCCGGCTCTCCACCGCGCGCGACCCGCGCTCTGCTCCGCCGACCTGGGTGGCTCTTGACTGGGAACTCAGGGGCTTGGAGAGTGGCTTTCCCTAGGGAGCACTGCACCCCAGAGCTGCAGGAGGACGCACAGCAGCGATGCGCCCCAGTTGCCGCCGCCGCCGCCACCGCCACCACCGCAGCCGCTGCCACCTGTGCTTTGCTTCTGGGCTCGGGGACGCTGCGAGTGGCAGGCACCGAGAGTGGTGGCAGGGGGAGGACGATGAATGTGTGTGCGGGGGAGTGTGAGCGTGCGTGCGCGCGTGTGTGGTGTGTGCGCGCCGGGGGAGGTGGTGGAGGCTGCTGCGCCCTGGCTCGGCGCCGGCCAGGGAGGGATTGCAAGGTTTAGCCCCGCCGGAGCTGGGGATTTGCAGGCGATCCCTCGCTATTTTCGTCGAGAGCTGACATCACCCGCGCCGCCGCCTCGGGCGACTCCTTTAAACACCACCCCCAATCCCCAGTCTCTAAACGCGATCCCTCTTCTGTCGCCCCTCCCCCCCTCCCCCAGCCCCTAGCCATAAATTAGCCAAATAAGAAAAGGGGCCCCACCACTCGTCCGGGAAGGCCTGGGCAGCCGGTGGCAAGAGCCCAGGAACTAAGGAGTCGCTATTGTTTCCCCTCCAGTCCTCATGGCCCCGAGTCACCTCGCGCGGGGGAAGCGCAGGCAGCGGCGCGGAGACCCAGGATGCCCCTCCGTCCCTGCTCCTCTAGAGCAGCTTCGGGTGCTCCCCCTCGCTCCCTGGCCTACCGGCTCCAGTTCACACTCACCCCCAATCTCACAGGCTGGCAAACCCACCCCACCCTCCCAGGTCTGGGGTCCGGGCACCGCGAAACCGAGTGGCTGAGACAAGCAGGTGGCACGGCCAAAACGCAGCCAGGCTGCGCGCCCTCCCTGCGGAAGCCCGAATAAATCTCCGGCCTTCAATTATTCATCGAGATTAATATTAATGCAGCTCCCTGGGGGCGGCGGGGGTGAGGGTATGCAGAGGAGGTAGTAGTGGGTATTTTTGTTGTCGTTTGTTTTTTTAAGCTGAGATCGGTGAGCCTCGGGGGGCGCCGGCGGGGAAGGCTTGGAGAGTTAGCCGAGGTGACCCGCGGGGGCCGCGTCTCCACCAGCTCGGCTCTGCTCCCCACAGGCTTCTGAGCCCTGGGGGCGGCGCGCGAAGACAGATGGGCTAGTGCAAGGGAGAGTCCGAGCTTCCCGGCCGGCTTTGCATAATAATGATGAAACCCGCGCAGCTTTTATTATCGTTGGGACACAGACGACACCTATGGCTTCACCACCTGCGGACACAGTGACCACCGCAGGGAAGGCAAAGCCTCACTTTATCCATCTGGACAATGGGACCCAAAATAACCCCCTTTGCAGGACCTCGGTTGTAAGCAAGAGATTTGCAAAGTGTAAATGCGCCTGGGAGATGTTAGCGGAGTTGGGCTTTCTTGGGACCTGGCTCTGTGAGAGGTCGCTGTCTGAGTTCCTCTGCGCCTGCCCCTTCAATCCCCCGGCATCCAGGAGGCGCATCTCCCACCCGCGCTGCGTGGAACCTCGTGAGAAGTTGGAACTCGTCCCGCCACGTGGAAACTCGCAGAGCGGGTCCATGGGAGGGGGCCAGGGGACAAGAGTCACTGGAGCACTCTTGGTGGTTACATGCCAGACGCTGCTATCCAAGGGCTTGAGTTCTTTACCACCTTCCCCAGAGTAATCTGAGGCAATTCCTCAACCTGTCTCCATCCTACCTGCAAAATGGGAATAACATCTCTCACCCACAGTGCTAAGAAAACTAAAGGAAATAAGCAAAACTCCTAAGCTAGAGTCTGGCACCCAGTGAACCGTCAAAAAAGAAATGTTCAGCAAATTCTAAGAATCCTTGGAGGATGGTTTTTTGGACGAAACATCCAATGACGAATAGGCACCTGGGAAAAATAACAGTAAAAGGAAAAAAATAATTATAGAAGTTTAAAAAGTAAATCTCTGATCACCTTCTTCCTTCACCCTTCCTTTCCAAATCTGAGCTCAACCATCTTTCTCCATCTTCAGACACTCCATCTGCGTCTCCTCTACCTTCCTCTCTCTTTCCTGTCTTCCCCCTTAATCAGATCTGCATCTTAAAAATCCTAAGATCTTTCAGAACCACTCATAAAAAAAAAAAAAAAAAAAAAAAAGGCTCTCTTCATCCCTGGGCACTTATTTAACTTTTGGAAACTCTTCCTCTCTCAAGTAATCTAGTTTTTGTTTAATCTGATACATGTGTTTTTAAAAATAAGTTACAGATTAAAAAAACTATCTTCTTTCACCTTGGTATGACGTTTGACACTGTTCTCTATTAAAACCTATCAAGGGTAGATGTGTGACTTTATATCTGAAGAGGTCCCAAGAACAAGCTTCACAGTCTAATTGCACAATGTAGGATTTTGTTTCCCTTTTTGCTGAAGTGGCAGGTGGGGACCCAGCCATGGGAATCTCTACCAGGCCTACATGTTAATGACCCCAGCAGCATTGCGCTGTTGTGAGAGCTCCCTTTGTGGGTCTCAACCCCTTTGTAACAATGAAACACATCATGGCATTAAGAAGGTTGAGAACCACTGCTTTAAAATAAGCATTAATGAACTACAGCAACATCAGCCCTCCTATCTGCACACAGGGCTGAGCCACATCACTCACGAGCATTCATTGCCAAGAAAGAGCAAGGCACTGGGTAACATATGTGTAGAAACACAAAGTAAAAAGAGGGAGAAAAAGGGATAGAGCTGTTTTCACTTTTTAGGACATCCAATTAAAAAACACCCAGTTGTGTTTTTAATATTCAGGACCTGCGAGGATCCAGGTGAGTCCTCAGCCTGGCTGAATTATGTTGGCGTGGTCCTTCCAGTTTGCCTCTTTTTTCTGACATCCCAGACTACACTTGAGAGACATGAGCATGGACCCGCCCGGGAGACCAGGTCTCTTAAGTCCTGTGGACCATGCCACAGACAAGTCTGTCTGATAATTAGTAATTTGAAGAAGTTGGTTCTCTTTTTCTTCACGCCAGCAAGCCCTTGCCTATGTTCACCAAAATTCTTCATTTTTAAGCAAACTGGAGCAATGATTATTTATTTATTTATTTTTATTGTTGGGGAATCATCTAGGGTACTAAGAACCAGGCTACACTGCTTGCATTTGTTAGGTAAAGTCCCTCTTATAATCGTGACCCCCTCCAACCCACCCCCTCCGTCCCCTCTCCACTCCCCTATTCCCCCACCCCCACCACGTACTAGCATCAACTGTCCTCATGTCAGAATCGAGTACAATGGCTTTTTGCTTCTGGAGCAATGACTTTTAACACTGGCTGCCCATTCAAGCGTTCTGAGAGAGCTTTTTAGAAAATAACGATGCTCGATGCTCGGTCCACCTTCCAGAGATTTCTGGTCCCTCAGTCTGGAGGGCCCTAACTTGAGTCTTTTGTAAAACTTCCCCAGGGGAGTGAGTCTTCTCTGTAGCCAGACTCAGGAACGACTGGACTAGAGGTAGTTCAACAAGATGGAGAAGGGTCTGGCTATAAGGCCCTGAGAAGTAATCAGGGAAAAGGGACATGTTTAATCTTTGGAAAGAAAAAAAAAAAACGAGGGAAGATATTATCACACAAGGCTGAGCCTCTTGTCTTCAAATGCAGGGAATTAAAATCTTTCCAGGCAACACATGCATGTTCCAGACAACACATGCATGTTATTCCAGACAACCGGTGTGAGAAGCTGTGAAAACATATCCTTCTTGTGCTGTACACCCATAGCACAGTGAGGACCAGCTACCATGGAGCACTGCCACTGTGCTAAATAAGTGCTCAGCCTGGGGCAGACAGACCTGCATTACATACTGCTTCTGCTGTGTAAGAGACTGTGTATTACCCTAGTCCAGGCACCATAGGTTCTTAGCTCCCTCATCTCAAACCTGGAGAAGATAAGGATGGCTACCCCAGGGCTGTCATGAAGATTAAATGGAACAACCTATGGGAAATGCATAGCTGTGAGCCTGACACATCATGAGTGCTCAATAAAGAGCCATTCTAGATATGGAGCGCGCAAATCCAGTTTAATTTCACACGGAGCGCACATGAGAACCTAGCCTCCCCAACTAAAGTCTGGTCTAGATCGTTACCCCCATGTCTCCTCACGCCAAAGTCCAAGTCCCTTAGCTAGCTATAAATTGACAGAGATGATATGAGGTTTGAGGATAGAACCAGGCTAACCCTATAGGCTAGCAGAAATACTTTTACATTTGTTAGCATTTCTCAGTCTCCCCTAGGGTTTCCTTAGTCATGGCCAAAGCAGAAGAGGTGGGATGCTCTAAGATTTGCATATAGATACACCTTTCTTATTTCTAGCTCATGGGTTCTCCAACAGCAGTGTAAACAAGAACTATGTTACAAGAGTGAATACCAAAAAAAGCAACTGTTTTGTCCTCTGATAGGTGACTTAAGGGATTTAAAAAATAAATTTTGCCATATTGATTGTTGTTTTAAAACCTAGCCCCAGCTACACAAAGTTACTAGTATAGTTGAGACTAAAGGCAGTGTGGAAACTAGAACTACACAGTGGTTGCCGTATTACCTTAGCACTTTCTACATGCTTACTGGGTGTATCATGGACTGTTCCTTAGATGTCTAACTTGGGTTCTTCTACAGAAGATATTATTACCTGCAATTTACAGAGGAGAAAACTGAGGCCAGCAGAGATTAAGGAATTTACCCACAGGAAATAAAGAGATTTGTCCCAGGTTCTACAGATAGTCAGGAGTCAGGGTCCCAGCTAGAAGAAGATGGTATATTAAAATTAAGTAAATTGTGGTAAGTTTAATACAGAGACCATTGAGAAGGATCTGGGAAAGGTATAGGGAAGCAGGGATAGTGCAGACTCCCTGGGCTGATAATACTACAGGTTAATTATCCACCCTGATCCTAAAGGGAGGTTCCCGGGCCCTAGAAGGGAGTCATGACTAGAGGTCGCTGGAGAAGGGCTGAGACCTTTGGGGCTAGAAAGGGATGTGAAAATAAATACCTCAACACCCAATCCCTTCAGCCCTTTATTTCGCCCCTGGAGCTCCCCATTGGTCAAGACCAGTTGGAAGCTGGAAGGCAGGAGCGCCCATGCAGACAGTTCATTTGTAGTCTTGCAGTTCAACCTGTATGGGAAGCACAGAGGACAGAGAAGGGTTGAGATTGGATCTATAGGACAGTTGGATGAAGCCAGGGTTTGAGTCTAGGCAGTCCTCCTGCATAACTTTGCTTTTAACCTCGCTGCCATGTAACCTATAGTGATAAGGATGTCATCATTATTGGAGCAGATGGCCCTCCATAACATGTGGGACCCCTCCACCATACAGTGGTCTAGCAGATAAATAGGCTCAGTCAGACCATTTTCTGGAGATCAGAAAAAGGTATAGTTATGATATGGCCTCAGATTTCCAGTACTAAATTTTACCACTCTCAACGTTCATCTGCAATTATTGTAAGAGCTCAGTTACACCAAAAAAGCGACCAAGACTCTCCCTTCTCCTATTGTGCTCATCTAAGGGATTCATTCTCTGTCTTGGCTCTTGTTCAGATTGCTTGAGATTGGTTGCTGCAACTCCAAATTGGGGAAGTGGAGGTGGCAGCTCCTAGTATAGAAATAAAGTTCCACACTGCTTTTCTATAAAAGGGCACTGAATATAATCATTCCCCCTCATGATGACAACAAAGGAGAAATGTTGCTGTGTTCAAAGTTTATCAGAAGAAAATGACCTAGACAGAGAAACAACAGCCATGTGACCCAAGTTATCCCTGCAAAAGGGACTGTCATTTAGTAATGTCTGAAAATTTGACCCCTCCCAATGCAATTACTATTTCATCCCATTTGCTTTTTAAGATTATGGATGCTAAATAGACACAAAAACCAATAGAACCAGATCGGGAACGCAGAAATGAAGTTACATATTTATAGCTGACTGATCTTTGACAAAGCTAAGAAGGACTTACACTGTGTAAGGACCAACAAGGACTTATACTTACACCCTCTCCAATAAATGGTCCTAGGAAATTGGATAGCCACCTGATGAAGAATGAATCTGGACCTCTCTCTCTTATGATACATAAAAATCAACTCAAAATGAATTAAAAAGTTAACCATAAGTCCTCAAACTTCAAAAATACCAGAAGAAAACCTAGGGAAAACTCTCCTGGACATTGATCTAGGCAAAGAATCTTTGAGTAAGACCTCAAATCATAAGCAAAAAAACAAAAATAGATAAATGGAGTTTAAAATCAAAAGCTTCCAATCAGCAAAAGGAATAATCAACATAACGAACAGACAACCTGTTGAATGGGAGAAAATATTTGTAAGCTATTCATTCAATGGGAGACACATTGCAAGGGACTCGAACAATTCAGGGGGAAAAAATAGCATTAAAAAGTGGGCAAAGGAAGGAGACAAGATGGCTGACTGAAGCCAGCTTTCCACACAGGCTCCCATCCAGAAGGAGAGGTAAAGGACAGAAATTTAGCAAGTAACCTGGTGGATTAGAGCTGCACCAAGAGAGAAGGTTGAAGAACGCACAACAACCTTGCTGAGGCCAACTGCAACCCCAAGGATACAAACAAAAGGTACAAAATCCATCACCAAGCAGACAGGAGTCCCCTCCCCCATGAGCATGGCTTGGAGTACCCCACAAACAAACAAGCAGAGTTCAAAAGTCCTCCCATTATACTCCACAGGAGAGACCCTGTAAAAACTGGACCTACTTCCCCTACTAGGGTGCCATGGTGCTCTCCTGCCAGGCATAAAACTGTGTAAAATTGTATATATTCTCCTACCTGCAATACTGAGCTCCCAGTGCTCCCCTCCACTCTCACTCTGAGGTCTGGAAGCCTGTCCCCCCAGGAGTCTGAATTCTTGGGTGGTTTCTCGAGGGGCGTGGACAGGGCCTGGACTGCAGCTGGTCAGTGCTGATTCTGTGGCACAGGAGTGAGGAAAGGATGGTTGGCTGAGAGGGAACCACGCTGGAGTGGAGGTGCGCCAGGCGCACAGGAGCAGCCGTTTTGGGCAACAATAGGGCTGACCCCTGGATATTCTGGAGTCACACCCCCTGTCTCTCTAGGCAACCAGAGGCGGCCAGGCATCTTCTCAAGTGGCAACCACTGGAGGAAGATCTGGGACAGAAACGCAGGCCCCGTGAGTAAAGGGTTTGCCTGAAGCGGTACTGGCCTAGGTGGAGTGCGGGGACTAGAAAACACACACACAGTGCCGGCTGACTCCCAGGGCAAGGCTGACACAGAGGACTGCTTTACTAAGCCTAAGACGAATCTGGCCCTCAGGAGATCATCAGTCTAGACAAAAGAGAGCAGGAGGCTAGAACTGACAGCTAACCAAGCTGCGAATACAAACCTTTGCAGCAGCAAAGACAGGGCCCTGAGGCACAGGTTCTGCAAACTCAAAATAGCTTGTCTTCTATAGGGGAATTTAGCTGGGACAGAAACAAATTCCACAAAGTTGTTCTGTTCAGTCAGTAACATCAATCAGGGGCAGGGCTGGAACTGAATGAACACCTCCCAGTCTCCATCAAGCCCCCAAGGTTGTCAGGCCTCACCTCCTCCTGCTGGATAGAGGCAGAGAACAGCAGCATGGCTGAGGAGACATAGATTTCCTTGTGATTCTGGCAGGTGCAAACCCCTGGAGTATCTGCTCATTGGAGACAACTGGGTCACAGCCCTGCAGAGTTATCAGTGACTGGGTGTGACAGACATGCAAGGTGTGGTGTGACAGAGGTGCATCAACCTTCCCAGACTAATCTATTGGCTGGGTGGGTCCTCCTGACCTCACAGAACACCAGAGCAAGTCATATTTGAGTTGTCAGCAGACCCCTACAATCTAGTTGCCAGAGACCTTTTAAACTCTTCCACCTGAGACAGATGCTGACTGAAACAATTGATTTGGACCTTTTGAACTGAGCCAATTGCCCGAGCACTATCCAACCCAGGTGCCCTGGGTGTGTGGTTGTAGGAAGATTTGATTTTCCTTTTCTAATTGTTGCCTGTGGGGGGCAGGGTGACTTAACTGCTGGTATTTCTCCACAGCTGAGACTTCAACCCAGAGTCACAGTTCACTAGGGTCCAATAGAGACCAGCTGAAAACAAGACAGAGCCACTTAGCCCCACCACACCAAACAGATCCCCAGTTTTTCAGGCCATAGCACTGTAGGGATTTTTGGCAAAGCTCCAGGGGAAAAGTCAAACAGTGTAAAATAATAATGGGGTGGAATCAGTGAAAAAACTCTGGTAGCATGAATAACAAGAGTAGATCAACCTCCCCAAAGAAAGATATAGTATATGTAACTTGAAGATCCCCTTCCTAAACAGATAGCAGAGATGTCAGAAATCAAATTCAGAATTTGGATCACACACAAGATTAATAGAATGGAGGAAAATTTGGAATTAGAAATTCAAGAAGCAATTCAAAAGTTGGAATTAGAAATTCGAGGAGAAATTCAAAAATTGTCTCAAGAATTTAACAAATTTAAAGACAACACCACCAAAGGTTTTGAAACATTGTAGCAAGAATTTGCAGCACTCAAAAGTCTGAAAAATACAGTAGAATCCCTCAGTAACAGAGTGGAGCAAGCAGAAGAAAGGATTTGTGACATTGGAGACAAAGCCTTTGAATGCTCCCAAACTCTCAAAGAGGAAGAGAAATGGAGAGTGAAAACAGATCATTCTCTCAGAGAGCTCTGGGATAATTCGAAGAAGGCTAATATCTGCCACATTGGAACCCCTGAAAGTGATGAAGTGGCCTCACAAGGCACTTCTCCATGAAATTATGAAAGACAATTTTCTAGAGATGCCAAGAAATTCTGAAATTCAGATAGCAGACAGTTTCAGAACCAAGCATGACTCAACCCAAATAAGACATCCCCCAGGCATATCATAATTAACTTCACTAAAGTTAATATGAAAGAGAAAATTCTGAAAGCAACCAGACATAAGAAATCCATTACCTACAAAGGGAAGAATATTAGAATGACTGCAGATCTCTCTGCTGAAACTTTTCAAGCCAGAAGAGGGTGGTCATCAAATTTTAATCTCCTAAAGCAAAATAGCATTCAACCCCGGATCCTCTATCCAGTTAAACTGAGTTTCATTTGTGATGAAGAAATTAAATACGTTAATGGCATTCATATGTTGAAGAAATTTGCCATAACCAAACCAGCTCTTCAGGATATTCTCAGACCAATCTTCCAAATGACCAGCCCAATCCTATACCACAAAAGTAAACTCACTCAGAAACTTTTGATCAAACTCCAACTTCCACAGTGGCCAAAGGATTAAAAATGTTCACTGGACTTTCAAAAAACTCGATACCCCAAATTTTACCAGACTTATCAATATTCTCCATTAATCTGAGCAGCTTAAACTGTCCTCTAAAGAGGCACAGGTTAGCTGACTGGATACAAAAACTCAGGCCAGATCTTTGCTGCATACAAGAGTCACATCTTCCCTTAAAAGACAAATATAGACTCAGGGTGAAAGGATGCTCATCCATAACTCAGGCAAATGATAATCAGAAAAAAGCAGGTGTTGCAATTTTGTTTGCAGATACAATAGGCTTTAAACCAACAAAAGTAAGGAAGGATAAGAATGGTCACTTCATATTTGTTAAGGGTAATACTCAATATGATGAGATTTCAATTATTAATATCTATGCACCCAACGAGAATGCACCTCAATTTATAAAAGAAACTCTAACAGAAATGAGAAACTTGATTTCCTCCAGCTCCATAATAGTTGGAGATTTCAACACTCCTTTGGCAGTGTTAGATAGATCCTCCAATAAGAAGCTCAGCAAAGAAATTTTAGATTTAAACCTAACC
>CAUYPK010064788.1:0-24733 GCA_963574355.1 Loris lydekkerianus
ACTGAGGGATTCTACTGTGTTTCTCAGATCTTTGAGGGATGCAACTTCTTGTCTCAATGATTCAAAATCTTTGGTCATTTTCTCTTTGAATCCATTGAATTCTTGAGATAACCTTTGGAATTCTAATTTGATCTTATTTGCTATCCAGATCCTGAATTGAATTTCTGACACCTCAGCTATTTGTTTGTGCATGGGGTCTTGTGCTATTTCTGCCCCATTGATCCTTGGGAGAGTTGATATACTCTGATTATTCATATTGCCAGAGTTTTTCTGTTGATTTAGCCTCATGATTGCTTTTCAACGTTGCCTCTGGCCGTCCTCAGAGTTGGGGAGGTGTCTATCCAAGATTAGACCCCAGCAGGATCACTCTATTGTTGCTGGATCTTTGTAGGGAGTGACCCTGTGTAGTTCCTCTGGGGCTACTCTAGTTAGGGAGTTCGGGTTGTAGAAGAAGCTCCAGTGTGTGACACACCCGGATTCAGCAACAGGGCTGTGGGTGGTGCACACAGTTCTCTGTGCCTGGCGCCCAGTAACTTTGGCACAGAGAACCCAAGGCTCTAGCAGTCTCTGGCCAGGAGAAGGGCTCTGTGCAGAGGCAGGTAGGGCTACAGAGGGCACGCAGCTACCAGAGTCCCTGGTCAGATGGATGAGCTAGTGTGGAGGCTGGGAGGACACAGGAGGGGGGACGCAGGGTTGCGTGGCTCCCACAGTTCCTGGTCAGGGAATGTGGAGCCCTGGTGGGTGCGGGTCACCAGTCGGGGGTCGCTGCACAGCTCTTATGGAGGTCTGGGCTTTGCCAAGCCCAGGAGTTTGAGGTTGCTATGAGCTGTGACGTCAGGGCACTCTACCCAAGGCAACAGCCCAAGGCTCCAGTGTGCCAAAATCGTTTCACTCTGCTCCTAAGGATTAGGGCTGTGAGGCAGTTCAGACCCTGCCTTTAAGCTGCTCAGTCACTAGGTTACTTTGTCCCGCCCATTCCTTGCTCTGGGGCCCTGAGGGCAGAGCTTACCGGAGCAGTTTTTTCACACAATGGCTTTCACTGAGCCCAGCTCAGTGGCTCATTTTGGGGCCCCAGACAATGCCCAAAGTTCTCTACACTCCTGCTCAATCTCTCCCCAAGGCAGTTCAACTGAGTGCCAAGTCCAAGAACACCAAAAAAGTTCACAGGTAAGGCCTTTCCAGTTTGCAGTCTCACTGGTGCTTGTACTCACGGTTGCCAGTGTGATTAGATCAATCGAACACACACAGCCACTTGGCAGTTTTCCACTGTTTTTGTCCTCCTCCTGGGGTCCAGAAGTCCCTTGCTGGCTCCCTGTATCCTCAAAGTGATGATCATAGGCAGATCCCACCGGCCAAAGATGTCTGGAGTCTTGTCTCCCCAGACTCGCCGTGCCCAGTTGCAGGGAAGCTGTTACTCAGCCACCATCTTTAATCCAATATCCAGTTGTATTTATTGAAAGCAAAATACCAAATCAGTTTGATTTCTGCCTCCATTCCTATAAAAAATACATTAATGAGCTTCTTGTCTTTTTTTTTTTTTTCCACAACAGAGTCTCACTATGTGGCCCTCCATATAGTGCTGTGGCGTTACAGCTCACAGCAACCTCAAACTCTTGGGTCCAAGCGATTCTCTTGCCTCAGCCTCCCAAGTAGCCAGGACTACAGGTGCCCACCACAATGCCCGGCCACTGTTTGCTGCGGTTGTCATTGTTGTTTAGCAAGCTTGGGCCAGGCTCGAACCTGCCAGCCATGGTGTATGTGGCTGGCGCCCTACTCACTGAGCTACGGGCACCGAGCCGAGCTTGTCATTAACAGTGGAAAATAATACTATAATAGTGCTCATTTTTCTGCTTTAAAATTCTTGTTTTTCTTTTTTTTAGAAATTGGATTTCACTCTGTTGCCCCACCTCAACTTTAACTCCTGAGTTCAAATAGTCCACCTGCCTTAGCCTCCCAAGTAGCTAGTATTACAAGCCTGTGCACTGCACCTGGATAAACCTGTATCTTCATTCCATTTCTCTTCCTCCTCCCAATGTCATTTATTTTTATGTGTGGAAGTCTTCCATGGGTAGACCCATCAAACTTTTCTGCAACCAAAATATGTATATATATTTAAATTAAAAATGGGGGGGGGGCCAGGCATGGTGGCTCACACTTGGAATCCTAGTATTCTGGGAGACTGAGGGGGATGGATTACTTGAGCTCAAGAGTTTGAGAACAGGCTAAGAGTGAGACCCTCTCTCTATTAAAAATGGAAAAACTAGCCTGGAATTGTGGGAGGTGCCTATAGTCCCAGATACTTGTGAGGCTGAGGCAAGAGGATTGCTTGTACTCAAGAGTTTGAGGTTGCTGTGAGATATGACACCACATCACTCTACTCAGGGTGAGTCTAACTACCCACAGTGAGTGAGACTCTAACTCAAAAAAAAAAAAAAAAATTTAAACTTCTAATTTTTTTGATAATTGCAAGTCTGTAAGTCTTAAAAATTTCTTCTGAATTGAGGTATTATAATTACTATTAGTATACACAGATGATCAAATCAAATATCGGATACATTTTGATATAAAATGAACAATAAAATTTTATTAGAAATACATTTCTTAATTAGATAGGTAGAAGTATTTTTTCTTTTCTTTCTTTTTTTTTTTTTTTTTGAGACAGAGTCTCCCTCTGTCATTCTGGGTAGAGTGCCATAGTGTCATAGCTAACAGCTAACTCTTGGGCTCAAAAGATCCTCTTGCTTTACCCTTCTGAGTAGCTGGGACTACAGGTGCCCACGGTAACACACTGCTAGTTTTTATTTATTTTTTTTATTATTTTTTTTCTTTTTATTAATTGTTTGGGGTTCATTGAGGGCACGAAGAATTAGGTTATTCTGATTGCATTTGTTAAGTAAAATCCCTCGTATAATTGTGTCCCACTCCCCCCATCCCCCCACTCCCCATCCCCCCATCCCCCCACTCCCCATCCCCCCACCCCCACCCCCACCCCCACCCCCACCCCCACCCCACCCCTGGCTAGTTTTTTTGTTTGTTTCTTTTTTTTTTTTGCAGTTTTTGGCCGGGGCTGGGTTTGAACCCGGTACCTCTGGCATATGGAGCCAGCGCCCTACTCCTTTGAGCCACAGGGGCTGCCCTGCCCCCGGCTAGTTTTTAATAGAGACCAGGGTCTCACTCTCATTCAGGCTGCTCTCAAAACCTGAGTTCAAGCAATCCACCTGCCTCAATCTCCCAGATGGCTAGGCTAACAGGCTTGTGTCCATGTTGGAGTATTATTATTTATTGCTAGAATGAAACAGAGTTTAGCATTGCTGTCATGTCTACTTACCGTTTCATACATTTAAGTTCTGAGAAAACTTACATAAATATGCAGATGGGAAAGAAGATTTTGTAATAGCAACATTATTGAATTTTCTGAACTCTTGCCAAATTTTATATCAGAAATCATTTAATGATGTATCACCAAGAGTTGTCATTAATGCTCTGACAGCTAACATGTCCTGCTTCAATTATATTGGTAGCAAATAATTGAGAACCACCTGACTTACGAAAAGATTATTTAATCAATTAAAGTCATCTACTCTTTCAGCCACCAGTATTTAGAATTTTAGGATTCTGTGTTTGTTGCTTCCAGGGTTTTGACATCCTGGGACAATCCCAGGTTTTGTATCATAGTACCATAGAAAGATTTGGGATAAGTGAAAGATGTGTTTTGTCTAACAGGTGGGAAATGATTATTTTACAAAGATGGGTAACAGAAATAACACCTGGACCATAGGTATGTTTTGGGCAGATTAATTGTAGGAAACAGTCCCTCCAAAAGGAAGTCAATTCTCCTGCAATGACTTTGGTCTGTGTATCCCACAGGAAGGCTTGGGGTCTCCTGGCAGCTGGGACTATTCCTTCTGAACCTACTTCAGAATCGGATGCAGAGGGGCACTCTTCACTGCTCACGCAGTTGGAACAGGACCCAGGCATCCTAGGACCACACATCTTCCCTGTCCCTTCAGGGAAGATTAATTTCTGGCAGAAATTAATGTTTTTCTTTAAAATGAATAAGTAAATAAAACATTCAATTTCAGTTAGCTCAAAAAGCCCCAGCAACTTCAGTAAAGACCAAACTCTGAATAACCTGTAAGGGAAAGGAGTGCTGAATTCTGGAACCATACCGCACACACTTCCAAAATCTGCAACTTGAGCCCTATTTATCCAAGACCTTCAGGTGGGCCAACTGCACCAGGACCATCAAGAGTTTACAGGCATCAATGTTTACAGGCAAGTGGTAAGATTCCAATTATTTATGACCACACCCACCAGAATAAGTAGGCAATATACTCTTTTATAAAAATAAACTAAAATTAAATATGAACTTGGTGATTCAGTTTCAATTCACTTAGCAAATATTTATTGAGTCTACTATGTGCCAAGAATATACTGGCTGCTAGAGATTTTCCAATAAATTCTAAAACTAATTAGCTTCTTGCAGGAAGTTGTGCATATAGTGATTAAGAGCCACAGACGCTGGCGCCACCCCTGGTTTAACTCTTGCTCAAGCCTCAGTTTCCTCTTCTGGAAAATGGACATAATAACAGACAGCTCATTCTTTTGTTGTGGGGCTCAAGTAGACAGTCATAACACTCAGGAAATGGTAGTTATTATTATTTTTATTCCTCCTTCCACTGAGCACCTAGCAAGGTGTCTGCCCATAGGAGCCAACACTCAATAAATGCTGCTGAGTAAACAAATAGATGGACAAATAACAAATAGCAAAATAATTGAATGTACCACTCCACTGGTAGACAAAGAAATTATATTGTTGGCAGAACAGGTTATTCTCAAAAGCACAGTTTCATTTACAATATTTTATCCATACTAATGCTATGTATCTTTATAAATGTTTCTTCTTTCTACTATTGAATGGAGTCAGAGGTCTCAGTTTCAGAAAGCTTTCTGTATATTTAAACATTTTCCTCTTTTATTAGTAGTCTGTGGTGTCAGAATTATTGTAGGCTTTTAAAAAATTATAACAAATTGTTCCAGAAAATCAAAAAGTTTCCTGCAAATGTAATGTTCTAGTAGGAAAAATAATTTTAATACATTCTTTACATTGAGCTGTATCCTATTTTTTACTGTTAATTATTAAGTAGTATGTTGAGTTATTAAAATTTAGAAACAAAAAAAAACCTTAGAAATGGATCTCAGGCTTGTTAATTAATCACTCCCCCCGTGCCACTAATCCAGTCCTGAGAGTGCTTGGGGAAATATAGTTTA
Organism: Loris lydekkerianus; assembly: GCA_963574355.1. Lineage (NCBI taxonomy): Eukaryota > Metazoa > Chordata > Mammalia > Primates > Lorisidae > Loris > Loris lydekkerianus. The sequence goes on from CAUYPK010064788.1 coordinate 5,272, forward strand.
AAGTTTCTTTCAAAATAAATGTCCTGATTCTTAATTACACATCCTTTTCTCTTTTTTTGGAGACAGAGTCTCAAGCTGTCATTCTCGGTAGAGTGCTGTGACATCACAGGTCACAGCAACCTCCAACTCCTGGGTTTAGGCGATTCTCTTGCCTCAGCCTCCCAAATAGCTGGGATTACAGGCGCCCGTCACAATGCCCATCTTTTTTTGTTTGTTTGTTTTTGTTGCACTTGTCATTGTTGTTTTAGCTGGCCCAGGCAGGTTCAAACCTGCCAGCCTTGGTGTATGTGGCTGGCACCCTACCCACTGAGATACGGGCACCACCTATACATCCTTTTAAATGCAAAAATATTTAATGTATTTAAAGAAATACATTCTTTAGGTGATGTTGTTACTTTCTGTCTCTTGTTTGGAAACTTGTACTGAATTGCACAAGCAGTTAAAAAGAAGAATTAGGAATTTGTTTTGTTCTCTTTCCTAGCTCTGTTTTTCATTCTCTGCAACAGACCCAAGGCTACAGTCTCTTTACAACCCATTTCTGCCTGCAGTGTACGCACTAGTTAATTTACGCAGCTCTGATTCAGCTTGACAGCCATATGCTTCCGACAGGTGAATACCTCTGGGCAGTCCCCCGGAGATGCTTTTCTGTAATAATACATGTTCCCTGTTGGTGCTGGGTATCAGGCCAGATGATGCGACAGAGAGAATTCTGGTTTCCTGTCCTACCTTTAAGTTATTTGCACTTTTCTTTCCATGTTGCCTTTTCACGTGTGTTGTCCCAGCCATCATTTTTGGCTCCTCAATGTTCCTCCAGATATTTTACTATCCCTGGGCTGTTCTTTCTTTTCCAGCTTGTAACACAGTATCATGTTGCTCCAGTAATAGGTTAGTCAAAGACAGTTTCTGGGGGGCCTTGTAAAGTAATTAATGAACAGTGAAACCTGCAGACAAAAATATGCAAGTTATAGGAGAAAAACTTAACCAAGAAGGCATAAGCCTGGGCTGGCTCGATTTAGACAGTTACCGTGAATCTTCCAGCTTCCCTTGCCTAGCTTCTTCATTTCTTCCTCCCTACCGGCAATACTCCTTAATTTCTCAGAAGCTCAGAATTCTCCTGTTTCCCAATTTCCAATCAGGAAGAAAAACAAACTCTGGAAAACAACTTTTGGGCTGGCTGCCATGCTCACCACGTCTCTGCCTGTCTTTTAAGCCTGACTCCCCCTTTCAGGGGTGACCACCTGGTGGCCATTTTTATACTAGATGACGTGTCCCCAGCCATGGTTGATTGGACCGGGAGTGAATATCTGATCCAAACTGCAAATCAGATTCTTTTTTCACAAATCCCGATTCTTTCTAAAATTTCTAGTTCATGTCTGATTCAAAGCTCTCCCCATACCCTCCACACATACTAGGCTGGTAGGCCTTGTGACTTGGGTGTGATTTTGTGTTTGTATGTGTGAGCCACGAGGGTGGGTGTGCACTGTATTCTCGTGAGAGCCTGTCCTCTTCCATCAGGTACCCTCTAGCATGGGAGGGAAAAGGTGTGTGCAAAGGGGAAATAGCTGTCAGCCCTGTTATGGAGCTCATTGTCCCTGAGATACAAGGGCGGAGGCTCTATAGGGATTCAAACCCACACAAGACCATGGCCAGAGCTGGGCGTGGTGGCTCACGCCTGTAATCCTAGCACTTTAGGAGGCTGAAGCAAGTGGATTGCTTGAGCGCAACAATTTAAGACCAGCCTAAGCAAGAATGAAACCTACTTAAAAAAGAAAGAGAAACTAGTTGGGTATAGAAAAACTTTAGTCTATAGTCTCTGCTATTTGGGAGGCCAAGGCAAGAGGATTGCTTGAGCCCAAGAGTCTGAGGTTGCTGTGAGCTGTGATGTCATGGCAGTCTACCCAGGACAACAGATTGAGACTCTCTCAAACAAAAAAAACAAATAAAAAAATCAAAAAAATCAAAACAAACCAAAAAACAATACCAGAGCCAGGCCTTGGAGAGATCTGGTAAATACAGGATGGAAGCTTCCCACCACCTTCCTCAAGGGCCAGAGTCTCTTTGCCTCGTGCTATGATAGCACTTGACTAGGCTGTGGCCTCCAGTCTTACACTACTGGGGCTTAAGAAGAAGAGGAGGAGAGGCTTGGTTTCTTTACATCCAAGGAACTGGGAATTTGAGAGGGTGTTAGCTGGCCCCTCTTTTTCTTTTCTTTTTCTTTTTTTGCCCTCAGTAGAGTGCTGTGACATCATAGCTCACAGCAACCTCAAACTCTTGGGCTTAAGCGATTCTCTTACCTCTACCTCCCAAGCAGCTGGGACTATAGGCGTCAGCCACAATGCCCAGCTATTTTTAGAGGTGAGGTCTTGTTCTTGCTCAGGCTGGTTTCGAACCCATGAACTCAGGCAATCCACCCACCTTGGCCTCCCAGAGTGCTAGGATTATAGGCATGAGCCACTGCACCTGTCCTGGCCCCTCTTTTTTATTCACACCATCCACCTTTGGCCTCAATGCTCATTCCCCTGCTGGTAGCTTGAGTAGATTGGCAAGAGCAGTGCTCGCATGTCATGCAACCAGGCACTGAGATGTAAGGCTTTCCTCCTCCCAAGGCCATCACTTTGGAGGGGTTTGATTGAGTTCCTCTCCCTCAGCTTTGAAGTAGCAGCCAATCCAGGGATCAGAGCCTTTGGGGGGAGATAGGAGGAGAGGTCTCGCTTTGTTACCTGGACATGAGGGCAGTGGCATGATCATAGCTTACAGCAACCCCAAACCCCATAGCTCAAGTGATCGTCCTGCCTCAGCCTCCCAAATAGCTAAAACTATAGGTGTATGCTATCATGCCCAGCTAATTTTTCAATTTTTTGTAGAGATGGGGGCAGGGGAGGGCGTGTCTCACTATGTTGCTCAGCCTGGTCTTGAACTTCTAACCTTAAGCAATCCCCCAAAATGTTAGGATTACAGGTATGAGCTACCAATACTGGCTACAGTCTCTTATCCAATCCCCCCAAAGGGGGAAGCTCTTCCCTTAGGCCTTTTCACGACATTACTTATCGAACCAGTCCAGTCTCTCCTGGAAGTACAGGAGTTAGCAACTGGCCCTCTTTATTCTGGCTCTGAGAATTTCCTAACCTTTTTTCCAGTGCAGCACTAACCTTGCACTATTTTAGTAAAAAGAGGGGCAGGACTGGCTCTCCATTAGGACCTAGAAGTGAAAGTGTAGCCCAAAGGAATGATAGTGAATTTGTGATATTCGTCTAGCTCCACCAGGTGAGTGCCTTATGTAAGATTCACTCTCTGGAGACAGCAGACGGTTTTGTGATGATTCTCCAGCAGAGCTCAGCAGCTTTTAGGCAGGAATAGAGAAAGTATGCAGTGGGACTGCTCCAGGGCTGAGGGACCTGCAGACAGCATGTGGCAGAGAAGAAAAGGATAAAGAAACAAAGGTGCTGATGGGAAAGAAGGTGGTTAAAGTGGTGAACCCTGGAGTCTCGGTTGCTGGGTGCTGAGTGGGTCCCCACCTTTGCTGCACATTGGAATCAGCTGGGGGAGCCTTAGAAGCACTGGTGGTTTAGTTCCTCCCCCAGAGCACCTGATGTAAGTGATTAGGGTGACTGTGGCTTAGTCATCCTGAGCCACAGAAACACCCCAGGTGATTCTGATATTTAGCTAAGGTTGCAAACCAAAGCTGTATGTCAGGACAATAAGTAAAGTTAGGTGGCGCCCGTAGCTCAGTGGGTAGGGCGCCGGCCACATACACTGAGGCTGGAGGGTTCAAACCCGGCCCTAGGCCTGCTAGAACAACAATGACAACTGCAACAACAACAACAAAAATAGCCGGGCATTGTGATGGGCACCTGTAATCCCAGCTACTTGGGAGGCTGAGGCAAGAGAATCCCTTAAGCCCAAGAGTTTGAGGTTGCTGTGAGCTGTGATGTTACAGCACTCAACTGAGGGTGACATAGTGAGACAGTGTCTCAAAAAACAAAAATAAAAAAATAAGTGAACTTAGATAGGGGCTGATAGATTGAAAAGAGAATAAAAGGTCCAGGGCATGGAGATCTTAGATGTAGGAGGACTCACTGAGACCTGGATTTAGGAGAGAGTCTGCCTCTAGGAGTGGGATAGCAGGATGGATGGTCATGATGACTTTCAGTGGTGGCTTAGCAGGAGGTGGGGTAAGAGGCTGGGTTTTTTCGGGATATGAGCCTGGAAGAGGAAGAGACTTTTTGCAGTTTTTTTTTTTTTTTTTGGCCGGGGCTGGGTTTGAACCTGCCTCCTCCGGTATATGGGGCCAGCGCCCTACCCCTTTGAGCCACAGGCGCCGCCCAGGAAGAGAGTTTTTGTTTTATTTTGTTTATTTGAGATGGAGTCTCATTTTGTTGTTTTAGGTAGAGTGCCATGGAGTCATAGCTCAGAGGAACTTTATTTATTTATTTATTTTGAGATAAAGTCTCACTATGTTGCCCTGGGTAGAGTGCTGTGGCATCATAGCTTACAGCAACCTCCAACTCTTGGGCTTAAGCGATTTTCTTGCCTCAGCCTCCTAAGTAGCTGAGACTCCAGGCACCTGCCACAATGCCCAGTTATTTTTGGTTATAGATGTCATTGTTTAGCAGGCCAGGGCCAGGCTCAAACCCACCACCCTCGGTGTATGTGGCCAGTGCCCTTACTCACTGAGCTATGAGCGCTGAGCCAACTCACAGGAACTTCAAACCCTAGGACTTGAGCAATCCTCTTGCCTCAGCCTCCCAAGTACCTGGAACTACATGCACTCACCACAATGCTTGCTAGTTTTTCTACTTTTAATAGAGATGGGGTCTTTTTCTTTTTCTTCTTTTTCTTTCTTTTTTTTTTTTTTTTTTACAACCCTAATTTTTATTAAGCAGATTTACACAACTGGCTACTCATCTGTAGTTAAAACATTGTAAGTTTCCATTTACTGCTAGGGGTCTTTTTCTTGCTCAGCCTGATGTTGAACCCCCGCACTCGAGCAATCCACCTGCCTCAGCCTCCCAAAGTACTAGGATAACAGGTGTGAGCCACCATGCCCAGGCAGAGATGAACACTTTTGATGTTGGGACCACTGGGGAGATAAAAAAGAGCACCACAAATTTTTTTGCCAAGCTTTTCCCTAGGGCCGAATGACCTCCAGCCTGACTTACTAGTCATTCTTTATGTTTCTATAGAAGCATCATCTTTCTATTCACTTTTCCACATAATTAATAAATACCTGTTAAACTCCTTGTGTGTGCCAGGCCTTCTAGTAGGCACTGGAGCTAGAGCAGTGAGCGAGACTCTTAGGACTTACAGCACGGGGTGGGGATGGGGCCTATACTATACAATAACAGATATTTGAAGTGCTGTGAAGGGCAAGAGCAAGGTGACTATGTGTTTGACAGAGTGACCAATAAAGATGTAGAGGTTGAGGGATTGGGCGGGTGGGCCACTTTAGAGGGCCTCCCTGAAAGGGTGACATTTGCTCAATGACATAATGCCAAGAAGGTGCCACCGTGTGAAAACCAGGAGGCAGAGGGAATAGTGTAAAGGCCCTGAGTAGAAACGAGTATAGGGCAGTGGTTCTCAACATTCCTAATGCTGCAATGTATTCTCATTGTTACAAAGGGGTCTCGACCCACAGGTTGAGAACTGCTGGTATAGGGATGTTTGAAGAACACAAAGAGGGCCGGGTGCAGTGGCTCACGCCTGTAATCCCAGCACTCCGGGAGGCTGAGGCAGGTGGATTGCCTGAGCTCAGGAGTTAGAGATCAGTCTGAAGAAGAGCGAGATGCCGTCTCTACTAAAAATAGGAAAACTAGCCAGGTATTGTGGTGGGCACCTGTAGTCCCAGCTACCCAGGATGCTGAGGCAGAATAATTGTTGCATCCAGGAGTTTAAGGTTGCTGATGCCACAGCACTCTAGTCTGAGCAACAGAGTGAGACTCTGTCTTCCCCCCATCCAAAAAAAGAGGAAGTGAGCAGAATGGAGACGTTTCTCTGGCCTTCTGCAGGGAACCGTAGCTCTCCCTAAGGTGCTCCCTGTGTCTCTACAACATCATTGTTAGCACGTATTATCATAGTTTGTTTATTGTTGCTATAATAGACTATCCGAGATTTCTAATCAGATATTTCTAATTTCTATTACTTTCTAAAGAAAGGAGGCTCATTTGGCTCATGATTCTAATGGCTGAGAAGTCCAAAACAGGACATTCCTTCTGGTGAGGGGCTCCTGCTGCTTCAACTCATGGCAGGAAGTAGAAGGGAAGCAGATTGTATAAAGATACACACAGGAGAGGTAAGGCTTCCTACTAACAACCTGCTCCTTTAGGAACTAATTCACTCCCAGGAGAGAATTTCCCATGAAAACCCATCACTCATCCCAGAAGGCATTAACTTTCTCTCTGGAGATCTGCTCGCACAACTTAAACACCTCCCACCACATTGGGAGCTAAGCATCCCCGAGACTCAGCAGGGATAGACCATCCCCAAACCGGGGCATATAAACACCACTTAACTCCTTTACTGAGGACTCACCTGCCTTCCTCACTTGTCTGGGCCTGACCCAAGGCAGAGACAGTATATTTTTCACCTTTTCCTCCCAGACCTTAGTCCAGTGTCTGGCTTATAGAAGGTGGTCAACAAATACAGAAAGCATGACTGTGTGTGTAGGAAAGAAGAGGATGAGAGTCTGACTTCAAACTCAGAAGGAAAAAGCAAATCACAAAAATGTTCTGCTCCTAAAATGTTCTTCCTATGTCTGAGAAAAGACAACGAAGTGTTTCTGCAGCTTACAAGTTTCTTGCTTTCTAGAAGGGGCCTCATAAACATGCATTCATTTTTTTCCCATTTGTCAAGTATTTATTGAACTCTTAATATATCCAAGGCATTTTCTAGGCATTTGAACATGGAAGTGAACAGAGAGGCAAGTTCCTACCTCTGAGGAGCTTTATATCCTACTGTGTTGGGAGACAATGAATGAAGGAATGAAATATCTATGGCTGGAAAGTGTATGGCAGGTGGTAACAATGACTACAGAGAAGACGCAGATAACACAGCTGGGCCAGAGCATGGAGGGGAGCGTGCGATTTTCTTCAGGGTGGCCAGGGAAAATGAGTCATTTTTGAGTCCTCTGGGAATCAGAGGCCAAGAAGTGAAGATTCTGGAGCATGAGGGCAGAGAAAACACTAGTGAAAATGAAAGGGGGGAAGGTGCGGAAGGAGGCAGATAGACCCTTCAGACTGCAATGCAGCTCTGACACCTGTGAAGAGAGAAGAGGAGAATGGGGCAGAAACTGAAGCCGAACTGCAAGGCAGGTCTGAAAATGCCTTGGCCAACCTGGTGGTGGGTTCTGGAGAGACTATTGCCTGTCACACTTGTCCCTCTTGGGACAAAATGCCAGGCTTTTACACCTATGCTTTGCCAGGGCATCAGGTGCAGGGTGGTATGGGAGGGGTGTGACTTTGGACAATGAGCCTGTAGCTTTGATTTTGACTTTGACTTTTTTTTGTTTGGAGACAGAGTATCACTTTGTTGCCCTCCATTGAGTGCTGTACTATCACAGCTCACAGCAACCTCAAACTCTTGGTTTTTTTCTCTCTTTTTTTTTTTTTTTTTTATTAAATAATAGCTGTGTACATTAATGTGATCAAGGGGCACCATACACTGGTTTTATAGACTGTTTGACACATTTTCATCACACTGGTTAACATAGCCTTCCTGGCATTTCAAACTCTTGGTCTTAAGTGATTCTCTTGCCTCAGCCTCCCAAATAGCTGGGACTACAGGTGCCTGCCACAATGCCTGGCTGTTTTTTGGTTGCAGTTGTCATTGTTGAGCAGGCCTGGGCCTGGCTCCAACCCACCAGCCTCGGTGTACGTGGCTGGTGCTATAACTACTGTACTACGGGCACCTAGCCATCCAGCTATCTTTAGAGATGAGGTCTCCATCTGGTTCAGGGTGGTCTTGAACCTGTGAGCTCAGGCGATCCACATACCTCAGACTCCCAGAGTGCTAGGATTACAGGCATGAACCACCACACCCAGCCTGTAGCTTTGACTTTGAAGGAGCTGACAGCTGAAGGCTGTGGTCACATAACTCACAGCCTGTCCTTTCTAAAAGGGGCACTTGGGCACAAGACTCAAGATTGGTGACAAGAAATAATTGGAAAGTTTTGAGTTGAGGAGTGAGATGATCTAACTAAATTTTTTAAAGAATCACCCAGGATAGTCCATGGAGAATAGATCCTAGGGAGGAATCAGGGACACAAGTAGAAAAACTTACTGTGCAATATTCTAGGTAAGAGAAGATGGTGGCTTCCCAGGGAGGTAACAGGGAGGAGGAAGTCGAAATGTGGTCGGAATTGGATATATATATATGTGTGTGTGTGTGTGTGTGTGTGTGTGCGTGTGTGTGTGTTTTATTGCTTTGAGATGGAGTCTCACTATGTCACCCTTGGTAGAGTACCGTGGTGTCACAGCTCACAGCAACCTCAAATTCTTGGGCATAAGCGATTCTCTTGCCTCAGCCTCCCAAGTAGCTGGGACTATAGGTGCCTACCACAACGTCCGGCTATTTTTCTTTTGCATTTGCCATTGTTGTTTAGCAGGCCTGGGCCAGATTTGAACCTGCCAGTCTCTGTGTATGTGGCCGGTGCCCTACCCACTGAGCTAAGGGCGCTGCCCAGATTTGGATATATTTTGAAGGTAGATCTGACAGGCTTTGTTGATGGATTGAATGTGGGGGTGAGAGAAAGGGGGGAGTTTAGGATTACTCCAAACTTTTGTTTTGAGTGACTGGAAGATTGGAGTTGCCACTTTCTAAGACAGAAGATCCTGTGAGAAGGGCAAGTCTCAGAGGACCAGGGAAGATCACATCTTGTTCCCAGAGTCAAGCTGGGCAGCTCCTAGGGCATAGAAGGGTCTGGGAAGATATTCTGATAGAGCAACTGTCTACTTAAACAACTTATTTTTATTTTTTATGATTTTGTGGAGTCATGGGTCTCTTTATGTTGCCCAGGCTGGTCTTGAGCCTCTGGCCTCAGGTGATCTTCTTGTTCTGGTCTCCCAAAGTGCTGGGATTGCAGATGTGAGCATTTAAACAATTTGATTTAAAAATGTATTTTAAAATGTGTCTAAAAAAATTCACGGGCCTGGGTGGCGCCTGTGGCTCAGTAAGTAGGGCGCCGGCCCCATATACAGAGGGTGGTGGGTTCAAACCCGGCCCCGGCCGAACTGCAACAAAAAAATAGCCGGGCGTTGTGGCAGGCACCTGTAGTCCCAGCTGCTTGGGAGGCTGAGGCAGGAGAATCGTGGAAGCCCAAGGGCTGGAGGTTGCTGTGAGCTGTGACATCACGGCATTCTACCGAGGGCAGTAAAGTGAGACTCTGTCTCTACAAAAAAAAAAAAAAAAAATTCACGGGCCTATGTGAAGTGTGATGCCATGCCCATGAGGATTTAGAGTAACGGGCTGAGAAGAGGCGTTTGTCTGTGGCCCAGTTGGCGCATGTGAAGATCCTTCATCGTATCCAGACTCTGCCTGTCTGTATTGAGTGTCAGGAACTATCTCTTCTTGTTCTTTGTCACATGTGCTACTTTTGTATCTCCCACTGTGAGAAAAAAGATAGCAATGCTATTATTACTCACAATGCCATGGTTCTTTGGAACCTGTTTCTATTGAAACAATAGAGGTCTTGTTTCTGCAGCTCTCTCATACCGTTTATTTAATGCTGGCTGCCTTATTTCTCCTGGTGCTACACCAGCCACAGTGCACGTCTGCATACTGGCTTCCAGTGACTGTCTTAGAGGGGGGCATTCTGCCTTGTTGATGACGACCACAAGTACAAGTCTTACCAAGAATATGTGAGTAATTCATCTTATGATAATTTTTTGTTAAATTTTACACTAGCAAGCTGATGTCATGGCACTCTATCCTGGGCAACACGGTCAGATTACATCTAAATAAAAGAGAAAAAAAAAGAATTTTTCTTTTATAGCACAAGGAAACAAAAGAATCTTTAAAAAAATAAATTTACCACTAGCAATTTTATTATAGTATAGATGTAAAGGAACACATCAAGTATGTCTTGAACTCCTCAGCCATAAGCAGTGGAGGTGACCTCTTTGGATGGCGACTGTGCTCCTGCCTCCACACACTTCCACCAGTAGACAGGGCCCTGGGCGACGCTAGAGAGGAGCCCCATAAGGGATGGAGAAGGCCCACCCCTCATCTTGCACAACCTAGTGCCAATCTGGAGACCACAGGAGCACCAGATCCTTGAGAGGCTGGGGAATTGACTGAAGCCGCAGAAGATGAGATACAGCCACCTCTAGAGGCTGCCCCAACACGTGCGGCAGAGCCTGTGGGTGCAGAACATCTGTTACCAGCCCCGTGAGTGTTGCAGGCCGCCGGCTGCTGCAGTCAGAACCCCCACGGGTGAGAGCAACACAGAGGCCCACAGACTTGGCTCAAGGCAAGGGCCAGCCGTGGACCTTGGTGGCCGGAGTCCTGAACTTGTCCTGTGTCATATGTGAGTCACCCAAACTCGGAGTGTCAGTACCATACCAGGCAGCCCAAACTCACCAGATCTGGGACATAAACACTGCCTGCCAGCAGGAGCCATCCTGTCAGCAGAGCCCATTCCTGGAACTGGGGCCAACATGAATTCTGGGACTTCTTAGTGCCCTTGGTCACTCTAGGAGGATGGTGGAGATAAGGGACATGGGAAGGGAATGTAGGAGGTCACTGAGCACCAGGAAAAAACCCAGGACTGGGTCCCCTGCTGACCAGTCCAAGTTTGGGGTGCCCCTCCCAGATGACACAACTGACCCTGGTCAATCCCAGTCACCTAAAGGGGACATAGAAAATTTTGATGAATGTTCCTTTGGCAACCAGATTTGGGGCATTCTGCCTGGATGGCCACAGGAATTGGCTCAGGGCCCAGGGCAAAGCCACTGGGTTGGGTCTACAGGCCAGACTGATGTCATGTGTCCATGTTCTTGAGAGAGGTTTGGGCTGGAGACATAACCTAAGAGTCATCAAGCTGCTGAGAATGGCTTTATAGAAGGAAAAAATTCTGAGACTTCTAGTTCCCAAACCCTACTACTTATTCTCAAAATGAGAGAAGCCAGCTCTCTCCCTTCCTAGGTGGATGAAGGACTCTAAACCAAGAATTACAGGTGGTGCCTGTGGCTCGAAGGTGTAAAGCACCGGCCCCATATGCCAGAGGTGGTGAGTTCAAACCCAGCCCTGGCCAAAAACTATAAAAAAATAAAATAAAATAAAATAAAATAAACCAAGAATTACCCACTTGACAGTTTTTAGAACTTCTACAGCTTAAGCAAACCCACAAAGAACTCAGCCCTGAAAATAGTAACAGTTCATAATATAAAAATCCACAGACTCAAATCTCCTTAGTAAACAGTACCTGTGGGGAGGAATGACATTTTCATTTTTCAATACCAGGTTGAGTCTAGACTAATAACATTATCCCTGCCCTCTGAACAGTGCTATTTGTTTTAGTCTGCTATCTGTTTAGCTGGGGAATAATTAATGAACAATTAAATCTGCTGGCAACACACTGTCAAGTGGCACTCGGTAAATATTTATTGGCAATGATGAGGCTATTATTTATACCATCAAATTGGAAACAAAATTGTGGAGTTTTTCAGCAAGGCATTAGAGATTTGACATCCTACAGATGAGTAGACCAGAAAAGTGAGGTGATATACTCTGCTTACGGGGTGGGGGTGGGGCAAACTGGGACTTGTGCCCCAAACTCTGTATTCTAAATGGATCCTTGCTTTAAAAAAAAAAAAAAAACAAAACAAAAAAACTATGTTGCAACAATGTTTTTGAGTAATGGATGAATTCCAGTAAGCTACTTCAGGTGTTTGATACTTTAACCTTTCTAAAGAACAGTAAAATCTCATTCAGGCAAAATGATCGGAAGAATGGCCAGGCTGAATTGAGGAAAAGTTTGAACTACTTCAGACATTCAGTATTTTCCTTTCAAGGTCATATAATAAATTGGTACAAATAACCACAGAATGGGGCTAAGTCGAGGTCTTAGCCCTCCACGATTCCTGCGTGATCCTGCTTAAAGGAACACGCAGGAATAATTATAAACTTGCTTTGAAGAGATGGCTACTGTAGATATTTTAAGCATTTGGGAAAATACCTTTTCATTAAAAGTAAGCTAAATGTTTTCTTTAAACTCATTTTATGTAAAAATTTACGTAGGAAACTCACACAAATGTAAATGTAAATGTTCAACCACAAATTAAAATGATCATGCCCTTGACGTGATGGAATATAAATGAACTTGGTTTTATGCCAGCGGAGGCTATTTAGGAAAACTGCTTGTTTGGCTGTATGTCTGTAACTCACAGCAGCACTAATGATGACATCTGTCCTCACTTTCCATCCTCTATCTATCCAGCACCAACAGAATGCCCCCAGCTGCTTAAAAACTGGAAGCATTTTCTGGCCCTTCCTTTCCTTCACCATACTTCCACCAATTCTGCCAGATGATCCTGTACCTCTTGTTACTGTTGGTGAGAAGCCTTTGCATTTGGCTTCCTTCAGTTGTTTTCTACCCAGTTATTAAACAGTGGTTCCTGGCTCGGCGCCTGTGGCTCAAGCAGCTAAGGCGCCAGCCACATACACCTGAGCTGATGAGTTCGAATCCAGCCTGGGCCCACCAAACAACAATGATGGTTGAAACCAAAAAATAGCCGGGCATTGTGGCGGGTGCCTGTAGTCCCAGCTACTTGGGAGGCGGAGGCAGGAGACTCGCTTGAGCCCAGGAGTTGGAGGTTGCTGTGAGCTGTGATGCCAAGGCACTCTACCCAGGGTGACAGCTTGAGGCTTTGTCTCAAATAAATAAATAAATAAAATAAAATAAAATAAAATAAACAGTGGTTCCTGAAGACCTTTAGAAATACTGGGACATGGCAGAACACAGTGGCTCATGCCTGTAATTCTAGTACTTTAGGAGGCTGAGGCAGGAGGCAGGTGGATGGCTTCAGTTCAGGAGTTTAAGACCATCCTGAGCATGAGCCAGGCCCCCATCTGTACTAAAAACAGAAAAATTAGCAGAGAGTGGTGGTGAGCACCTGTAGTCCCAGCTACTGGAGAGGCTGAGGCAAAAGGATTGCTTAAACCTAGGAGTTTGAGGTTGCTACAAGCTATGATGGCTGTGGTACTCTATCCATGGTAACAGAGTGAGACTCTGTTCCAACCCCCCCCCCCCCCAAGAAATTGGGAAAAAAAAAAAAAAGAAAGAAATATTTGGGGCTGGGTGTGGTGGCTCATGCTTGTAATTCTAGCACTCTGGGAAGCCAGTGCAGGTGGATTGCCTGAGGTCACGGGTTCAAGACCTGCCTGAGTCAGAGCGAGACCTTGTCTCTAAAAATAGCTGGGTGTTGTGGCAGATGCCTGTAGTCCCAGCTATTTGGGAGGCTGAGGCAAGAGAATTGCTTGAGCCCAAGAGTTTGAGGTTGCTGTGAGCTATGATGCCATAGCACTCTACTGAGGGGGACAAAATAAAATAAAATAAATATTGGGCTTTGTAATCTCCAATTCTGTTGTTGGATCATGGGGCCTACTACCCCTGAAGTGGTTCATAGTGCCTGTTTTCTTTTTTCAATTCTACTTCTTCCTTTTTTGTCTGAGAGTCAGGGCTGTTGACTTGGCAGGTAACATGTGGGAGGTTCCTGCTGGCTGAGTCCGTGGCGTAGACAAATAGGGGAAGCTCATCAGCTCCAGGCAGGGGGAAGGGTATCTGGGGAAGATGGGGTTCTGGTTGGAGACACATAAGGCTTTCCTTGCTGGGCGGATTGTCCTGGATGGGATTCAAAGATCTGTATGTCTCAGGTGAAAAAACTGCTCAAAACCGATAAAGAGGGCTGCAGACATTTCTGCCATTTAATGCTACAGCCTATCCTGATGATACAAGTTCAAAGCAAAGGCAGGCTGGCATGCGTTTCCTGCTAGCGACCTGCTGCCCCCTCCTGGAGACGTTTGGAACAGAAGTCTGTGGTCGGCCCTCATCCAGTTCATCTCCATGATGGGTCTGCATTGCCTTGGCGGTCTTACCCAGAGAGGTGCTTTGCTACAGTGCTGGGAAGTGTCAGGACATACACTGCAAACAGTTTATTCAGTGAGTTTATGTTGACGCCCAGTAACACTGAGGATCTTTTTTATTTCCTGGCTGGAGGATCACTCCATAGTTTTGTGAGCCATCTGTTCCAGTCCCCCCCTCCTTCTACCAAGAGGCTAGGCTAAAGCCATCTTTCTTGGCCGCCTCAGGCTAGTAAGAAGTGCTTCCTGACTTGGCATCCTGCCTTAGTAATTTTATCCTTAAAAGGAAGAGTCTGGACTTTTGATCACTAAGAGCTCTCTGGCTCTGATTCCTTAAAAAGTCTTTACCAGTGAGAAATGCCAATTTAACATAAATAGACTCTTAGGTATTAAATGAGTTTTGGCTTTTAATGAACAAGATTTCTGGAAATAAAATGAATGTGCTTGGAGGAGGGGCTAAATTTAAAAATTCTTTCAAAATATGAAATAGACCACTAGAAGGCAGTGTTGACATATATAAGAGTTTAAGAATTTCTTCAATTACAGTTCTTTTTGAGGGAAATACTTTTTATTTTTAATTTTTTAACTAATTAATTAATATTTGGGAAGACAAAAATCTCACTCTGTCACCCAGACTAGAGTGCAGTGGCTCCTCACTGCAACCTCAACCTCCTGGGCTCAAGTGATCCTCCTGCCTCAGCCTCCAGAGTAGCTGGGACTATAGGTGTGCAACATCCTGCCTAGCCTTGAGGGAAATGTTATTTATTTATTTATTTATTTTATTATAGATAAAAATATGCACCATAGATGTGGCCCAACGAGGGAAATGTTTTTTAAATCAATGGATATATGCATCATTAAAGGTTACAATATTTTGGTGGCAATAAAGTTCTGGAAAGATATTAAAGGGGCATGCAGTTTGTACAATAATGGAATGGTAAGTCCAATGGAGTTTCACATGATTTATGTATGAGTCAACTTTTAAATACTGAACTTGATTTGAGAAGATAAAAGAGATGGTAGGTGGCAACTTTGCAAAAAAAAAAAAAAAAGTGGAGTCAGTACATTCTTATTTCAATTCAGCCATGTTTTTCTGAAAGTCGTGCTGGAAATGTCTTTTTCCTTTAAATATTGCCACCTGCTCCTTTAAAATCCTAGAATACTTATGAAGTAGATTATTATTTTGGTAGATAGAGGTATAAGATTTCATACAAGACTTAGAAAATTATAGAATGAAAATAGAAATCAAATTCAACCAAAAGAGTCTCTCACTGTTCATTTTTAATAGCTGAAAAAATTATAATTTTAAAATAGCTCAACAAATCTGAGAAGATTTAGAAAGCACCTTGTACTTCTTTCTAATACATTGAAGGTGGCCGTACTTATTCTAATAGTCTTGCATCTTTAGGCTTGAGCTCTTATAGGAAAGCAGATATTAAATTGGTGAAAATATCATAGTTCCCAGTCTAGGAAAACTGGCTAGACTTTGGAGAACATAATTTTTTCTTATTCTCTTAGCTTTATGGACTGGAGGCTGTAGGTGGGTCCAGTTTGACCGGGACGGAGAGGACTGAAACAGCAATCTCTTCTTCTTCCTCCTCCTAGGGCTATATTTCTTAAATATAGAAATGGGTCAGGAAGTAGAACTCTGAGAGCAGGACTCTGGGCTTTGGGTACTTATTGATCAGGTCTCATATGACTAATCTTCTTATAAGAATAAACTTAAACAGGATGGTCCCCATATCTTAAGTGTCCTACAGCAATGTTTTCCAAACTGTGGGTCAAAACCTATTAATAGGTCATAAAAATCTATTTGAAGGGTCTCAACCAGCATGTTTTAGTAATGAACACAATGGAAAAGAATAGAACAGAAAACACAAGAATGGATGACACTTAATTTCAATGGTTATGTGCTATGTTTGCCTGTGTCATTATATAAATTGTGTTTCTTACAAAGGGTCATGTTCAGAAGAGCTCGGAGGTTACTTTCCATAGCATTTTATCTGTCCCTGCTGGTTGTTGAGTCATTTTTGACAATTCTTGTTCTATCCTCCTTGCTAGCCTACCAACTTCTCCAAGTGGGATTATTGTCGGAATTACTTTTCCTTTGCTGCAGTAATTTCCATAATACATTTTGCTTGGTCAGCGCTTAGTAAACCTGTTTAAGATTTACTTTGCACTTATTTTGCTTCTAATTAAATTTCTAAAACATACTTTTAAAATTGCCAAGTGCTATTTATAAGTCTATTTCCTTCAGCTAATACCAATTGCATGTATAGGCTGACATTAATACAAGCACGGCTTTTCAACTATTTTCGCCAAACATCAAGGGATTCACCAAAATAGGTTCCACGGAGGCTACTCTGCAGATCTGATTTTCTGCTTCTCAAAAAGCTCTTTCAGCTGCTGCTCAGTTGTGGCTTCTTTCTGCTGCATCAGCTCGGCTGTTCCTTTGGTCACTCCCCAGGCATCTGGCTTTGACATTGAAGGGTTGTACGGCCTGCCTGAAGCTATGCGAAGATTCTCCCAGTATTCCTTCCTGGCCCTGTATGAACAAAGCACACAGCATCAGACCCTTCCTCGTGTCTGTCTTTGAATCATGGAGCCATCTTTGGGCTCTAAGAGGATGTCCATTAAACCACAGTTATTAATCTGGACTGAAACATTCCCCCCTGCCTATGAAGATCTAAATCACTGAATTTCTTCTTCTAATCTATTTACAGGGATAATTCAGAATAGGAATATTTTCTATCCCATATGCTACCTATTTTCACGTCCTCATCAACCAGCTGGGTCCACCTTTGCTGCTCTTCCCCGAACCCTAGATTGCTTCTGTACTTCTGAGGCTGCAGACTCTGCTTCTGTCCTCCTCCTTTCCAGTTCTATCACCTCCTTCTAGTTGGATCTCAGCATGTTTGGTATCTCTCCTGGCAGGGCTTCTTCATGGGGCTCTTACAACGTGCTAACTTGCAAACCTCACCCTGGCCTGGCTGCTGGAGACCGGCCATGCTCCTCACAGCTTTTGGGATGAGGTCATGCATAGCTCATGAGCACAAATAAAAGGCCTTCTCCTCCAGGAATGTATCTTCCATTGATTCTCAAACTTCTGATTTCCCACACCACTCTTTCCACTGCTCAGTGCTTTCCTGCAGCCTGTTCCTTTATCTGGCGTTGTAATTCCCCTTTCAAAAGTCAGCTCAGACATCAGCTTTCTTTTCTTTCTTTCTTTCTTTTTTTTTCTCTTTGAGACAGAGCCTCAAGCTGTCACCCTAGGTAGAGTGCTGTGGCATCACAGCTCACAGCAACCTCCAACTCCTGGGCTCAAGTGATTCTCCTGCCTCCGCCTCCCAAGTAGCTGGGACTACAGGCACCTGCCACAATGTCCGGCTATTTTTGGTTGCAGTTGTCATTGTTGTTTGGCGGGCCGGGGTGGATTTGAACCCGCCAGCTCAGATGTATGTGCCTGGCGCCTTAGCTGCTAGAGCCACAGGCACCAAGCCAGGCATCAGCCTTCTTAGCAATACTTCATTAGCCCCTGCCTTTTGCTCTTGTGGGCCATCATCTCAGATCCCCGTACACCTGCGCGTAACTTCATCCTTGAACTTACAATGCTCCTTGGGCCTTACCTGTTTATCTCTCTGCCTACTAGATTGCTAGCTCCTTGGGGACAGGGCTGTGCCTTGTTCAGCTTGCTACCTCAGCATCCACAGTGGCATCTGACAGTTGCACTCGATTACTGTCTGTGCATCAGAGCAGAGCTGCTCCCTCTGCTGGGAGCACTCATTCTCCACACCCCTCCTTCTCTACCTGGTGGGAGCCTACTTAGCCTTCAGCACCTAGCCTCAGAAATCCCTTCTAAAATGTCTAGTAGGCAGAGATAGTTACTCTCTTCTCTTCCTACTTGTCTATCTTTGCCTCTACTAACGTGGCTGCCACCGTACACACTGGCTTTCTCATCTCTTTTCCCCAGCATACAGTCAGGATTTCTAAGCCAGGGACCATTTCTGTATTCTTAGTGTCCTCCCCAGTACCTGACATAAAATTCATTTACTTGTTTATTATTAACACACACACCCCAAAGTGAACGTAAGCTCCCAGGGCAAAGACCTTCCCTATCTTATTTATCATTGGGTTTCCAGCTCCGAAAATGCTTGATGCAGAACAACTGGTATTTGTTATACTTAACTCTTAAAAACCAATGCAATTCAATGTTAGTATCCACCACACAGCACCACATCATTTTCACTGCCACGTACATTATTTACATTCTCTATTCTTTTTTCCCCAGATTCCTCTACAGCAGTGATTTTCAAACAGTATGCCATGAAAAAATTTTTTAAGATCATTAACTAATTTTGAAAGAAATTCAACACAGTAAGTATATTCTTTTTTTCTTTTTACACTTTTTTTTAGTGATCAGCATAATTTAAGTGTGCCATGCAAGTTTAACTAACTACAGATTCAAGTGTGCCGTGAGATAAAAATGGTTGAAAACCAGTGCTTTACAGTTTACTGTGACAGCAGAAGTCGTGGGAGACAGGAGGGCACACTCCACACATGATGCAGTGTGGTCAGAGCCTCAGGATAGCCCTTTTACCCCTGTGCCAAGCCTCAAGCAGCTCAGCCCAAGCTTAGATCCCTCTCTGTTCCCCTCTAG
The DNA here is from genome assembly GCA_963574355.1 of Loris lydekkerianus. Taxonomy (NCBI): domain Eukaryota; kingdom Metazoa; phylum Chordata; class Mammalia; order Primates; family Lorisidae; genus Loris; species Loris lydekkerianus. The sequence goes on from CAUYPK010064788.1 coordinate 24,002, forward strand.
ATGCACACCTGCAGCTTACCAAAGTTAGTGCCTGTATTCTAAAAGCTTTTGCCAGAAATCACCTCGCTAAGCTTTTTTTTAGAGACAAAGTTTCACTTTGTTGCCCCAGGCAGTGGCATCATCATTCACTGCAACCTAATCTCCTGGACTCAAGCCATCCCCCCGCCTCAGCCTCCTGAGTACCTGGGACCACAGGTGCCTGCCCCACCATGCCCAGCTAATTTTTCTATTTTTAGTAGAGATGGGGTCTCACTCTTGCTCAGGCTGGTCTCAAAATCCTGAGCACAAGCAATCCTCCTACTTCAACCTCCCAGAGTGCTAGGATTACAGGCATGAGCCACTGTGAATGGCCTCATACGGATGTTTTATAAATACCTCTATGAGAGAATTTAAGGCAGATGACGGATTCTTCATGATCACACAGCAAATTAGTTATGATCTTTTTAATGGCCTCATTTGGACATGTTCATAATCTCAATGAGTTTGGGTTAGTAAATGGAGTTGAAAGATACTTACCTTGCTCGAATCCAGGGTTTGGTGTGCATGTCCAAACCACTTCCCCAGGGGCCATGTTTTTCTGAAGCTGGCGGTAAAAATCCCCTTTCTGGGGCCAGCTCCTCTGCGATTGCCCTGATGTGGTAGGGCTCAAATCCACAGCACCCGCCGATGTACCTGACCCCCAGGTTGTAGGCCTCTCTGGCATACTTTTGTATGTCCCATCTGGTGGCAACT
>CAUYPK010064790.1:0-15330 GCA_963574355.1 Loris lydekkerianus
ATGTTTACTACAGAAGTGATTGTGTTGATGTGGTAACAGGATATTTCCTTACAAGTTAATTTCAGATAGGTAAAATGAGGTAATGGTGAAACTAACAGATAAATCCCCGAATAAAGAACTTTGCTACATGCCATCCCATTCTATGTAGTCTGTTTCTTGCCCTTATTTCTTAAAATTACAGGAGTGAGCTTACCCCTGAAGGCTGCAGGGCTGTCCTTCTGCAGCTATTCACATCAACACCAATTCCTTCCAGATTGCTGCAGAGGCATTAATTCATTCTTTTTTATGGCCAGGCACTACTCCAAGGTATACATATTCCAAGTTTTGTTAGTCTACTCATAACTTGATGGGCACTTGGGTTTATGGTAGATCTTTGTATTTGTGAACTGGGCTGCAATAAACATTTGAGTGGAGCTGACATTTTGATAAAAAGACTTCTTTCCTTTGGTGGACACACAGTCATGGGATTGTTGTGTGGGAGTCAGGTCTGTAGTGTCATTTAGGCCAGACATTTCTGGAGGACTTGTTGACTACAGGCCAAGTTCCTCAAACCCCTGCCTAGGGATAGCCTGCTGGTCTACATACGATGTCTGGCACCCAGAAGCCTCAGGGCTAGGATTCTGGGGGTCCTGTTGACTGCAGTCCAAGATCCTGCCCCCCACCTCCCACCTCTCAGGTGCCCTAGTGGCCCTATTGTTACCTGGTGGGTAAGAACAGAATGCCTAGCAGCCCAAAATTACTATCTCCTGAGTCCTTCCCAAGCATAGATAGAAATCAGTGAAGTGAGTAAGTCGAGTTTATCCCCAATTTGTAAAGTAAAAGTTGTAATACATGGTGTACCTGCAAAACTTTTCTTTCCTTTGTCTCCGTTCTTCTAACTGTTAATGATTACTTGAGGCACCTTTCTAGGAACAACTTGAATTAAGTTTGTGCATTATGCTGTCAACATGATTTTAGATTTTTGATTGAATATAGAGACCTGTGGGAGAATGGCCAGTGCTTCCTTTGCTGGCTGCACTGGAGATGCTCCTGGCTCAGTGTCCACCTCTCACGGGCTCTCACATGCTAATTCACCTGAGATAGCTGAGTCTGAGTTTTTTGTGCATCAACTTCCCTCAGTGCAGATTCTGGCAAAAGTTGTGGGGACCCAGGCCCCGACATTATTGGATAAAGTGATAAGCCAACTTTAGTTCTTTGAGAAATTTCTATACTTTTCTCCACCAGGTTACTATGAATCTTGCTACACATAAAGTGTCAAACATGGACAGTCAAACTGTAATATTCTTAGCTGCTTGAGTTGTGCAGCATTTAAAAGTCACATCAAGAAGGCCTGTGATTTGGGACTATATCCAGCAGGTTGTTTGTAACATTCCTCTCTGACATTTCTTCTTCTGACAGAAAACCTCAAAAGAAAAAAAGAAATCCACTGGACATACAATGCAGTGACATGGGAGAACCTTGGGATGAAAGAAAAAAGGCAGCAACTAGAAACAATAACTGATTTCTCCCATAGTAGCAGAATTGCTTCATTGACTTATAAAATAGAAGCAGGTAAAACAGCCCCTTTCTGTATCATTCTTTATGTAGCATAAGAGTTTCATCTAAAAGAGAAACAATAAAATTTATTAGCACCATTTTTTTCCTTATTTCTAAGAAGTCCCCAGATTATTACATGGACACTCAGGTATTCACTTAAAATAAGAAGGGAGAATTTTTCTAGCATTCAGGTAGAAATTGAGGTATGGCAGGATATTTATGTTGATCTGAGGATGAATACAAGAAATATAATTGATATAATGACAAATAAATAATATCCAATAAAAGATCTAAAAATAAAATGTAGTTAGATAAACATGCAGTACTTAGGAGGTAGATAAGAAGAAAGTCATAATGCAAATTTCTTTATATTATTCCATAATTCAACATTTACTCAAAAAATGCTTAGGCTCCCTTTTGCCCTGTTTTTGAAAGTATCAACAATACTTAAACAATATGGGTTATCAATAGTGCCTATTTTGAATGCACCTTATGTAATATACTTTCAGGTTTGTGTGTCCCTTTCTGCTTCTGGGACTCTACTGGAGGATAGTACGTACAAGCTCTCCTTGACACTGCTACACTGTCCCTTCTGCTTCCAAAGTACCAACACAGCATATCTGGTGTGTGAATATAAATCTTATTCCTAAAATAATATTTTTTAGGTATGTGAGTAGGAAATGACAATTTAAAATATGCAAATTGAAAACTCCTTGGCTAATTATAATTTGTCTTTGTTTTAATACTAGAAGGACTTAAAACTTTTAGGATTTTTAACCCTATCTGTTTTCTAAGCTGCCTTAGTTATACTCACTTTATGACAACAAACATATCAGGCAGTTCTATATTATATATATGGTTTATTAATCACGTGTTTTAGACACCTAAAGAACAGGGAAATTCTTAAAAATAAGGCTCCAAATATAATTTGGAAATAGTTTCTCATATATTACATATATATATTCATATATATTTCGAAATAGTTTCTCATATTATATATAAAATATGCATTAATATATAACATATATGCATATGCATTTTTAGATACTATATATTTTTTCTTTTGTGCAAAATCAAAATTCTAGGATTTTTATAGATGTATTGTACCATATGTTTAATACATTTGGTAGTGCAATCCTCATTTTGCAAATTCTTATAGCCTCAAAAAAATATATTATTTCTGATAACAGGAATAAAAGCTCAAAAATTAAAGAGAAAATACGCATTTTCTTTTTTAAATTTCCTTTTATGTTTTCCCTGATATTAAACAATAGGGCTTCTGGTTTATTGTCCTTTTTACATATGTACTGAACAAATAATGGAATAGACAGTAAAGGTTTTGTTTGAGGAAGGTATACTTATAAAGCATATGATATAGAATCATTTCTTTTGTCAGCCAGGAATCTAAAATTCATCTCAGAGGCATGAGTCATGATGATAAGGTGACTATGGCAATTTTCTGATCTACTCATGCAACTATAATTCTCACAATGAGCCACATTCACTTTATTAGGCTTTTTGTGAATACAGGTGTGTGTATGTGTGTACAAGTGTATGGTTTTAAATATTTATGAAAAGTTAAATGTATTTATTAAACATGCATCAGTGTAATTCTTTATTAAGAAATTTCATATTGAAAATGCAAAAGACTCATATAGACACACATAAATCTCATAAATAATCCATTTTATGATTCTGGGGATAAGTCTTTCTGATTATTTTATATTGCCATAACTATGTATTTAATTATTGTCAATTTCTTGCATTATTATTAGTATTGTACGTGTCTTATGTTATTGCCTAAAATTCTTCCACTTTGTCAGGTGCCGTTACAGTGTTTCTCTTTAGGATAAGTGAGATCAAGGAGTCAGGAGGTAGGGTGAGTGAGGCACTCTTCACTATTAGGGGGACAGAATGTCAGAAGAAACCAAAAAACTCAATAAGAAGCTAAATTACATTTTACTACAATATTTGAAAATAATCAAATTAATGCAAAAAAGATTCATGATTTAAAAACATTACATTTCTCCAAAAAGATTACTCCGTGCACTTGCACAACTTTTACACACTAGCTTTAGCCCAATTTTGATCCTAGGTTAGGTATGTTTTTATTCCCAAATGCCATGGTTTGAAAGTGTTCTCCAAAGTTCGCTGTTGAGACGTGGGACTAAATGCGAGATGCTTAGATGAGAAGGGTTTCATTTTCATGAATAGGTAAATGCTTATTATAGAAGCACGTGAGGAGGCTGCCAATTCCAACTCCCGCTCTCTCTTGCTCTCTTTCACCACTTTGTCTTCTGCTATGGGAGGATGATGCAGAAGGCACACACCAAATGTCTGATATTTGAACATTGAATTTCTTAGCCTCCAGAACTGTGGAAAAAATAAACTTTTTTTCTTTATAAATTATCCAGCCTGTGATATTTTGCTGTGGTAATGCAAAACTAACAAAGATATTCATTGATGTATACAGAGATGGTGATTATCCACATGATTTGTTTTGGCAAGTGAATGGTAGCAAATATGAAACAAAACAAACAAACAAAATCAATTCCTTCTAATGTGATTATGTAATTTGGCTTGACCTCTTGTATTCTGTTTCTGGATGAGAACAACATGCTCTAGGTATTCGCTGTATCTAATATATGAACATAGAAGAAATAAGACAAACACAACCCATAGTTTGAGTCAAGATCAACTGCATCCTAGTAGAATGCCTACCATCATTCAGACCCTTAGAAAAAATGCATACATTTATTATAAAGGCACATAAAAGTTTTAGTTTATTAATCAGTTTTCTATTAATGGCTATAAATGCATTCTTGTTTATACCACTAGACATTAAAAGGATTTATAACATGAGAACAGTTTTTGAAAGAACCACAAGTAATATATTGAAAATTAAAAAGCCATACAAACAAAAGGAGAAAATCCAAATGTAAGAACAAGTCATCATAATGTATTGCAATGATCACCTCTCAGTAACCTTTAAATAGGTATGAAATTTTGAAACATTTTAGTAAATGCTTGCAGAATTATTTTAATTTATAAATAAATACATAATCATAAATGTATATCTGCATGATTTATGAAAAAGCATTGTATTTTCCCTAATTGCCAGGGAAATATCAAATAAAGTTACAGGGAGATATGAGCTCACACCTGTTAGAATGATTATTATCAAAAGAATAAATTACTTTAGACTGTAAGGGGGTTTGCCCTCATTAATAGAGAGCCAATTATAGAGGCAGTGAGGATTACCAAAGAGAAATGGAATTTTTAATATGAAAGACATCTCTTGGCAGAACAAGAGAAGTAGCCTCAAATCCTTCTCCTGGATTAAGATAGAGTATGGGTTTTTTAAAGAGACCATGGGCATTGGAGCAGATTGGGTTGAAATTCTATCAAGGACTACCTGCGTTGGGCAGGTTAGTGAGGGATGGTACCTCTTAGAGTCCGGAAGTCTACCCAGGGACCTTCAGAATATCAAATCCTTTGTCTTGCAAAAATTCTGCCATTTCTGGGAAACAACTCAAAAAGATCAAGTAATTAGTTAAAAGTTACAGGGTTCTGGTCATCAACCCTTGCTCTCCTGATATTCTAAAACTTCGGAGAGAATGGGTTATATACAACAAAATATATAAGAACCAGTTACAAAATGGTAAATGTTGTCAAGGATATGGAGAAAAAGGAACCCTTGTACACTGTTGGTGGGAAAGTTAATTAGCAAAGACATTTTGGAAAACAACTGAGGTTCTTCAAAAGTTAAAAGTAGAATTACCATATGATATGCCAATACTACTTCTGGGTATATATCCAAAGGAATTAAAATTGATAATTTGGTGAAATATTTATACTCCCATGTTCACTTTAGCGCTATCAACAACAGTAAAGATATGGAAGCAACGCAGAGTTCATCAGTGGATGAATGGATAAAGAAAGTGTGGTAGATGTACACAATAGAATAGTATTCCAAAGGAAATTCTGCCATTTGCAACAACATGGATGAAACTGAAGGATATTATGCACAGTAAAATAAACCAGGCACAGAAAGATGAATACTCTATGACTTTATTTAAATGCAGAATCTAAACAGTTGATCTCATAGAATCAGGGAGCAGTTACTAGAGGTGCAAAGGTGAGAGGGGATTGGGGGAAAAGTGTGTTGGAGCAACGAGAGATGTTGGTCAAGGGGTACAAAGTTTCAGTTAGAATTCAGGAATAAATTTTAGGAATGTACTTCACTGCATGGTGACCTTAGTTAAGAATAATATAGTGTACATTTCAAGATTGCTACTAGAATAGATTTTTAATATTCTAGACACAGAAATGAAGATGTGGTGAGGTGTTGAATGTTTATTGGTTTGACTACTCTTTGTACAATGTATTAAAAGACATCACATTATACCATCAGTAGATATAATTACCATTTGTCAATTAAAAATAGATTTTTAAAAAATGAAAATAGAGAATTCTGTCAATAAGCTAGCCAGCCTTATAAATCACATCAAATAATTTTTTAGGTGAATGGTTCAAGAACTTTCTGTATTTTCAGATATTAATATTAATGATATTTGAATTCCTTAAGCATATATAGAAAAGTTTCTGAATTAATGGCATAACAATTTCTAATTCAAAAGTATCACACAATAGACACATTTGCATTTGTTATATTCAAAGCATGAAAATAAGTATGTAAATAAAAAGCAAACATAATGCAGTAGTATAATAAAGAATTAAAGCCCCTTGGCAAAGAAACTTCTATTTATGAGAGTACAGACAATTCATTATAGGAAATTCTATAAATGTAATTATCCCCTAGTAGAATTCTAAGAAGAAAAATAATTCATCACCCTCTTAGTAGCTGAAAAATATTTGATAAAAAGCAATTTCCATTTGTTAAAAATATGGAGTAATGTTGTAATGAATAAATTACAAAATAGATTAATTGTAATGCAAAGTTCTTGCATGAATGGTAAAGAGATCCACTGCAAAATTGGAAGTTTGAATGAGATTGAGAGCACAGTTGAAGGGTTTACTTCATCTAAGAAGTGGGCAGGTTTACCCATTGTAATAGGAGCAGAGTGGTCACTGCATAAAATCTATTTAAAATTCTGGATGATTTGGTATAAAATCTCCCAATTAACTTAAGGTCAACTAGATAATAAACCTGAGCAGAGGAAATAACAAGAAGGAAAAAAAAAAAAAAAACTAAAAAAAAAACTAACAGTTTGGTTACAGTTGACACTATTCTAAAGCAAATTGAATAGTTCCAGAGAAAATAGTGCGGAAAAAAGAGAAATTTAAAGTCCTTTTCTTTCAAACTAGTATACAAAGAATAACACTTAACAAGGATAAGTAAAAATACTGAAATAATGATGCACATATACATATATTTAAATTAAAATATTTTTAAAAACCTATTGACAAAGTGAAAGTATTTTCAGTGATAAATCTTTAATTTGATTATACACTTACATAGTATATATACAAACATATATATATATATACAAACTTATATAGTATTATGTAAAATATACTTACATAGAAATTATAATTTTGAGTGAAAAGCTTTTAAAACAAACCAGTATTTGGCAAAAATAACAAATGATAAAGCTTAATATTATTTGAGTAAAGAGGAACTTCAACCACAGAGTTGCTATGTTACAAAAATAACATTAGTATGTGATACTGCAAATTCAGTGTTACTCCTGTAAGTCATAGATTTATTTCATGCTATTTTTCTTAACAAATATTCATTTTTCTCACATCTCAATATACTGAAAAAGGAATGGAATATCTTTTTTTTTTTTTCTAAAACAATGTTTTAAAATTTTCTAGGAACATTCTACTTTGTTAGATTTTGTTTATTTCCTATCTGGCATACTTTTTCCATTTTTACTAATCACCTCTTACTGCCTTCTCTGTGGAAATTCATCAGGGCCCCTCTCTGGCTACTCACTTTCTTTTTGTTAACTATAAAATAACAGTGTAATGACTTAAACTCTCAACTCCTAAGTCTATATTAATTCATTAGTACTTAACTTCAATTATGTGAATTTTTCTCAGATACTTATGTATGAGCATCACATAGATATATCATTTTTGTTTTAGACTTATCTTACCCAAAGTTAAATAGGATAGGATCTTAATTCCTATTCTATTTTTAGTGTGATTCTGACCTTTATTCTTGCTGCATAGTAATATCAATTTCCCTTAAAATGCTTAAAGAGGCAATTATTTTTTAAGGATGAAAATATCTGTGTAAAGTTAAAAAAATTTTATGACTTTATAGGGAAATTTAATAATATGAGGCTTTTAATGACAGAATACATTGGCTTTATTTTCAATAATATATTCTGTCTGTAGAAGTGGTAATGAACATTTATGGTTAGTATTTCTAACAACATGGAGCTAACAATTATCAACTACATGACTGTAGCACTTTAGAATTAGATGGTTCTGAAATAATCATACTTGAAATATACCATTTAGTTCATAAAAAACAGCCACTTAGATTGTACCAGGCACATTGAACAAATGAACATAGGATACGGAAATATCATTTTTTCTAATGTTATGGTACAAAGAGGAAATGAATAAAATATTTAGATGTATTTAGTCAGAGATCTCAAAAATTAATATATATACAAAATTAAGTATGCATGTGTTTTCAAAGTAATTTTAGTAACAAAGATAAATAATTTTATTGTAATGTTAAAATTGGTTAAGATAATCAGAATATTAACACATAGCATAATTTCCTAGAGAAAATATTTTCTCTCTCTCTTTTTTTTTTTTTTTAAACCTTAGCCAGTGGTCAAACTTAAAGATTTCCCTGATAAATCTTTACTCTCCTTATCACAATTAATGGCTTTCTCTACACTTCCTCTTACATTGTAGAGCATCCACTTATATTAGTGAGAGGTGGGGAAAATGTCAGAGAGGATTAGGATGATAGTGTAGAGGTGGGGAAAATGTCACAGAGGATTAGGATGATTCCTCACAATTTTGTTTTCAGAAATTCTGTCTTCCTCTTTGTATACCCCTGAATTATTCTCATTACTGCTAGTCACTTTGTATTATGACAATTACATAACAAACTGTGGTGAATTTATGTTTCTACTAATAAAATATTTATGCACCTCATTAAATATATTTTTCCTTACAAAGTTTTTGATATTTAAGTCATGTTTGGATTTATAAAGAAAAAAGATACTAAAAACAATGTTAGCATGACAAAATTAACACTGGAGAAATATTTGCAAAACATATAATAGACAAGTATGATTACCATTAGGAATATACAAAGGATATGTAAAGAAAAAAGATACTAAAAACAATGTTAGCATGACACAATTAACATTGGAGAAATATTTGCAAAACATATAATAGACAAGTATGATTACCATCAGGAATAAACAAGTTCTTATAAATTAAGATAATGGTCAACAATGGTAGAAAATGACTATATTAGTTTGCAGAGGAACATCTCATGGGATAACATACATCTTTATTGGACTGCCTGAGATAGCTTAGTTACTTTCTTTTCTTGCCTCCAGCTAGAATCTAAGGGCAAGGCAAGTCTCTCTTGACAGTGTTTTATTCCCATATTTAGCCTGGCAGTGAGAAGTAGATTCAAAACCTCTTCATCCAAGGAAGTCGCATCTCCCACCGCCACCTGCCTGTCTTTTAAAACACAACCTCTCTTTTCCATTATTTTTTGGGTCTCTTGAGAATCATCTTTCCCTTTTCCAAAATCTGTGGATTTAAATGGAATGTTTTTTTTTTCCTTTGGTACACTGATTCTATTCTTTGTCCCTTGAACATCATCGGGTTTTCAGAGCAAAGTATATCTTAGCAGAATAAAGAGACACAGAATTATGTTACTTTAAATTGTAGTGGATCATAGTAAAAGATCATTTATTTTCCTCATAGAACCAGAAAATAATGAAAGGATTAAGTGTCTGAGACAAAAAAAAAAAAAAAAAAGGAAAAAAAAATGCAGTGTTGGGAAGAGCATTACTTCTCATTCTCAAGGCCCAAAACTAAATGCCAATGCTGTTTATAATCATCTTTTATTTTTTACTACCTTGTGCAACTACAGGTTTCTTAGATTTTATTTTCTCTTTCTTAGATATTATTTTCTCCTGCAATGACTTTCTCCTGAAGTAAATAGATTATTCGCCTGAGTTCAGTAAGTGATATACTGGTCTTTGAAACCAATTGACATTTGGTTAATTTGCTTTTTATCCCTGCTACTGCACAGATCTCTAGTTCAGAAAAGGGATGAATTATTTTTTTTAGAATAAAAAAGCATTTTAATTTTGAGATACATCTATGAATATATTCTCATCTCCATTTACAGGAAAAATATAATTGAAAACAGAGTTTAAATGATGTGGTGATTATCTCTGAAAATAGAGGAGACTTTTAATATGAATCAGAAAACACAAAAGATTAGACTTTGAGTTATAGCTAGTCGTGAACTTTTAAACTGCTTTCCGGCTTGGAGACCTAATAAAATAGGTTGAATTACTTTGTTGATATTCATAGTCTTTAGATCACAGCATTTAAAGTAACAAAATAGAAAACAAAAGACTGTTCTAGGGAAGGCTAAGTCTTTAAATGACACTAGAAGCACGATTTCTTTCTGTTACTTATAAACTATATGGAATATCACTTTAGCAGGCTATCAGTGACAACCTCTGAAAGCTTGACATGTCACTGATGATTTCTTCACCAGGTACTGTTCAAGACTTAGCATGTTTAAAAGTTGATGTGTCTAATATTTTATTTAATGATAATAAATTACATAATAACACATGTAGGTCACCATAGTTTCAAATATTTCACAATAAAAAGACATCATTGTTATAGTTAAGCTTCAAATCAAGAGCTATATTAAAGTTCTAGCACGAAGTTTATAAAGCACTCACCTTATTATTTCGTGTGAAATAAAATGTTTTCAAATAGTGTTTTTTTGCCTTGTGGAATTTTCAGAACTTTTCACAGTTGTGACAGCAAGCTTCAAAAATTTGTTTCATGTGTTACAAAGTCTAAGAGTACTATTTTATATTCTATACTACGTTCACAGGTGATTTTTCTAGAGATATAAAAATAAGCATTAAACCAAAATATTTGAAAAGTGATTATATTCTAAATATATAATGAACCAAAGAGATTTAATTACTTTTGTTTATATGCGTAAATTAAGTTCATTGCATTCCCTTCTTCAAGTCTAAACTATTAGAGAAATAAGTGTAATCAGAGAAAGAACACAATACTATATCACATTACTGATTTGTGATTTGTTTGTTAGTCAAGTGGGATGCCAAGATCTTAATATTATATCAGCATCTGGTACAGCCAGCATAACATTATTGCAAACCTCTGTTCCTCATGGGGACCTAGCCATTATGAAACATACTGGAAGACAGAAACTGAACACGTGCTTACTCTGTACAGCTTGTAGCAGAGGGAGGAAGGGGGGGAGACAGAGAAGGGAAATTCGCAAGCTTTTCTAGTTTATTCCCAAATTTATCAATAAATAAAGTCACTTTATTTTACAGCAAGGTATATGAAATCCAGGAGATTTAAATTATTAAATAACTTGGGCTCTTCCCACATGAAAAGCCATAGTAGGAATGAAAAAAAAAAACTAGGAATATGAGTCTACATCTCAGAGGAGAAAATTGGTGGTTTTATGGATTTCCATTTCCTTTATCTCTTTTTTTCATGTGTCTTCTTGGGATTCCTATTTGCAGTACAGATTTTTGTATCATAAATAAAAACAAACATGGTCATATTATTCTGAGGTTACCTGGTTCTCAAGGCTGACCTTTATTTAACTCAATCAAGTGTCCACCTCAAAATCAGTCCAATTGCATCGTCCCCTGATTCATACTAACTCTGTGTGGGTGTTTTGTAACTGTCAAAAGATTTGTGTATTTATGCAGGGATAGATTGGAGCTTAATTTTAAATTTCCATAAAGGTTCACATCCAAAGTCAATTTCCAAAGGAAATAATTTCTGCTATCTAATTCTCTTTGGTGAATGAAAAGTGCTAAAAATTTAAACATCTTCATATTGTTTTAGTGTGCTCAATATCAGTCCACAGAAATTTTGGTAAGAAATTTATGTTTCTTTAGTGAATGTGGCCTGATATTCCTTCGCAAGGATGCATTTGGTTCTTCACAAATTTAAATATGGCTTTAGTCTCTCTCATGCCCATTTTTCTTAATTTGGTAAAATTTATTTATTTTTAATTAGCAAATTAAAATCATACCTTTTTATCTTGTACAGCATAGTATTTGAAAATGTGTATTTCTAATGGAATAATTCAGTTAAGCTAATTAATATACATATCATTTTTTGTGGTGAAATAATGTAAAATCTACTTTCTTCTTGATTTTCAAGAATACCATACATTGTTATTAACCATTTTCATCATGGTATACATTCCTTCAATTTATGTCTCCTCTCTAAAAGAAATTTTGTATCCTTTGATACACATTTCAATCCCTCTACCCCCAGCTTCTGGTCACCACAATTTTCTTCTTTATTTCTATGAGTTAAAGTCTTTTAATTCCAAACTAAGTCTAGCATGCCCAATTTTTGGAGAACAAGGAATTGAGGTGATAAATATGACATCCCCAATACTGGTCTAAACCCAGTATATTTTAAATTTAAACCAATACCTAGATAATTAAACAATTATTCCAATTAATATTTTCTCCTGAAAAAATAAATCACTCAACTTAGACTATATTAATCCAAGATATTTGACAAATATTAACTTGGACATAAGATGTCTTTGAGATAGACCCTAAATTAAAGATGGTGGCCAAGTAACAGCTTTCCTGCACTAGGCACAGCGAGTCTGGGGAGACAAGACTCCAGGCATCTCTGGCCAGTGGGATCTGCCTATAATCATCCCTTAGAGGATACAGGGAGCCAGCAAGGGACTTCTGGACCCCCAAAAGAGGACAAAAACAGTGGAAAACTGGCAAGTAGTTGCATGTGTTCGATTGACCTAATCACGCCAGCAACTGTAAGTACAAGCAGCAGTGAGACTGCAAACCTGAAAGGCCTTACCTGTGAACTGTATTGGTGTTCTTTGACTTGACATTCAGTTGAACTACCTTGGGGAGAGCTTGAGCAGGAGTGTAGAGAACTTTTGGCACTGTCTGGGGCCCCAGACTGAGCCACTGAACTGGGCGCAGGAAGCCATTGTGAAAGAACTGCCCCAGCAAGCTCCACCCTCAGGGTCCCAGACCAAGGATCAGGTGGGACAAAGTAATCTAGTGACTGAGCAGCCTAAAAGCGGGGAGTGAGCTGCCTTACAGCCTTAATCCTCAGAGGCAGAGTGAGATGGTTTTGGCACACTGGAGCCTTGGGCTGTTGCCCTGGCTAGAGTGCTGTGAAGTCACAGCTCATAGCAACCTCAAACTTCTGGGCTTGGCACTGCCCAGACCTTCATAAGAGCTGTGAGAGACCCCCGGCCAGTGACCCACACCCACCGGGCCTCCACATTCCCTAACCAAAAACTTCGGGAGCCACGCAACCCTGCATCTTCCCTCCTGTGTCCTCCCAGCCTCCACACTAGCCCAATAATCTGGCCAGGGACTCTGGAAGCTGCGTGCCCTCTGGAGCCCTCTCTGCCTCAGCACAGAGCCCTTCTCCTGGGAAGAGACTGCTAGAGCCTTGGGCTCTCTGTGCCAAAGTCACTGGGCACCAGGCAATCCCAGAACCGTGCAACCACGCACAGCCCTGTTGCTGGATCTAAATGTGTCACACACCGGAGATGCTTCCACAACCAAAACTCCCTAGCTAGAGCATCCCCAGGGAAACTACACAGTGTCTCTCCCTACAAAGATCCAGCAACAACAGAGTGATCCAGCTGGAGTCTAATCTTGGAGAGACACCTCCCCAACTCTGAGGACAGCCAGAGGCAACGGTAAAAAAAAATCATGAGGTGAATTCAACAGAAAAACTCTAGCAATATTAATAATCAGAGTAGATCAACTCCCCCAAGGATCAATGGAGCAGAAACAACACAAGACCCCATGTACAAACAAATAACTGAGATGTCAAAAATTGAATTCAGGATATGGATAGCAAATAAGATCGACTAGAATTCCAAAAGTTATCTCAAGAATTCAACGAATTCAAAGACCAAATGAACAAAGATTTTGACGCATTGAGACAAGAAGTTGCATCCCTCAAAGATCTGAGAAACACAGTAGAATCCCTCAGTAACAGAATGGAGGAAGCAGAGGAAAGGATTTCTGACATTGAAGACAAAGCTTTCAAACATTCCCAAACCCTCAAAGAAAAAGAGAAATGGAGAGCTAAAACAGACCACTCTCTCAGAGAACTCTGGGATAATTCGAAGAAAACCAATATTCGTCTTATAGGGATCTCTGAAAGTGACATAGTGGCTTCATTAGGCACAGAGTCTCTTATCCATGAGATTATGAAGGAGAACTTTTCAGACATGCCAAGGGATTCCAAAATTCAGAGAGCAGAGAGTTTCAGAACTCTAGCATGACTCAACCCAAATAAGACATCCCCCAGACATATCATAATCAATTTCACTAAAGTTAATATAAGGAGAAAATTCTGAAAGCTGCCAGATGAAAGAAAACCATTACCTACAAGGGGAAAATTATAAGAATAACTGCAGATCTCTCTGCTGAAACTTTGCAGGCTAGAAGAGGATGGTCATCAACTTTTAATCTCCTAAAACAAAATAACTTTCAACCCAGGATCCTGTACCCAGCTAAACTGAGCTTCATTTATGACAGAGAAATTAAATACTTCAACGACATTCATAGGTTGAAGAAATTTGCCACAACTAAACCAGCTCTCCAGGACATTCTTAGACCTATCCTACATAAAGACCAGTGTAATTCTCCACCACAAAAGTAAACCCACTCAAAAAAATTTGGATAAAATTCCAACTTCCACAGTCGCAAAAGGATTAAAAAGGTCCACCAGATTCTCAAAAGGCTTATCAATATTCTCAATTAATGGGAATGGTTTAAATTGTCCTCTAAAGAGGCACAGGTTGGCTGACTGGATACAAAAACTAAAGCCAGATATCTGCTGCATTCAAGAGTCGCATCTTACATTAAAAGACAAATATACACTCAAGGTGAAGGGATGGTCATCTATATTCCAGGCAAATTGAAAGCAGAAAAAAGCAGGCGTTGCAATCCTGTTCGAAGATGCAATAGACTTTAAACCAACAAAAATCATTAAGGATAAGGATGGACACTTCATATTTGTTAAAGGTAATACTCAATATGATGAGATCTCAATTATTAATATTTATGCACCCAACCACAACGAACCTCAATTTATAAGAGAAACTCTAACAGACATGAGCAACTCGATTTCCTCCACTTCCATAGTAGTTGGAGATTTTAACACCCCTTTAGCAGTGCTGGATAGATCCTCCAAAAAGAAGGTAAGCAAAAAAAATTTTAGATTTAAACTCAACCATTCAACGTCTGGACTTAACAGACATCTGTGCCATTTCATCCCAACAAAACTGAATACACATTCTTTTCATCACCCCACTGAACATACTCCAAAATCGACCATATCCTAGGCCACAAATCTAACCTCAGCAAATTAAAAAAAAATAGAAACTATTCCTTGCATCTTCTCAGACCATCATGGAATAAAAGTTGAACTCAATAACAACAGGAACCTGCATACCCATACAAAAACATGGAAGCTAAACAACCTTATGCTGAAGGATACATGGGTTATAGATGAGATTAA